>JAODAL010026787.1:0-56113 GCA_025379985.1 Phyllomedusa bahiana | reverse complement strand
AAGGGGGAGAGGGGGGGGTCACAGAACCCGCTGAAATGTTTCCCCCAAAGCCACGGTCAGTGCAAACCCCCCCTCCCCGTATCGCCGTAAAAAGGTCCAGGACCTCTAAAAGCCGGGCCTTTTTTAAAGAAAAGCCTCTGATTCACCCCAGCAAATTGTCATATGCTCCCCTTTCCGTAAACGCATAATTTAGATGCAAAAAACCTTTAAAAGGGGTTTAAAACCCCCCAACAACATGCCCTAGCCCACAGGCAGCAATGATGATTTGAAATGGGGGGAACATTTGGGCCCAAAAAAAAGGCCAACCGACGGGGGCCCCCAAACCACTTTTCCACACCCCCCCTGTCCCCCTCCTCCTCCTCCGCCATCCCCAAACCTTCCTCAGCTTCCCTTGTCCCCCTCAAGTCATGATCAGGATCACCCCCGTTTCACCCCCCCAAACCTCGCCCGAGTACCACCACACCACCAAGCCCCCCCCTCCCCCCTTTCCCCTTCCGCCATTTTTGACGACCTGCACCCCCGGAAACAGGGGGCCACCCTAGCAGCCACCCTTCTGTCTTCCAGGTTTGGGAGCAGAAAAACACTTTAACCCAAACCATCCCAAACCCCAAAAGCCTAAATGTCGCATTCCCCATTTTTTTTTGGCCTTGGAAATGTTCCTTTCCCTGGTGGACACAAGGGTTTTTCCGCCCCCTTTCCAAAGGGCCCTCGGCCTCCCCCCCAATACCAGATCCCAAGCAGGAAATTTTTTTTAACCAAAAAGCCGCCCCTTTCCCCCCCGGGCCAGCCACTTTTCATTTAAAATTTAAAAGCGCGTTGCCCTCATCTGTTTTCCCGGAAAAGTCCTCTCCCCAAATGACACAGGGACTAGTAAGCACGGCCAAGGCCGCAAAATCTCTGTGACAGCTCACTGGGGCTGGAGGGATTCTCGGGGGGTTACGGTGGCTCTCGGCCTGGGCCCAAACCCCTTTCAAAACCCGCAGGGAGGGTTCAGGCTTTTCCCCCAAGTTCCTCGGGTTTGGCATCACATGCTCAAAGACACCACCCCCGTGTTGAAAATTAAAACTCCCTTTGGGGAGACCGTCCACACAAAGGTCGGGAAAGCTGTGGACGGCTTTCCGAAAACGAGCCCGGGCGCTGGCGGGGTGACAAAAACCTTGTGCCAGGAAAGGGTTGGGTGCGAAAAAAGGGGCGAAATCTTCTGGCCGCCCCCTTAAAAATCCCGGGAGGCGGAGCACATCCCTTGCATGGCACATGTCATGAACCTTGTCGTCCAGAAATTTCTAAAAGAGCTACCCGAGTCTGGACTTGGGCCCCTGAAGAAAAGGGTCGAGGGCCCGGTTCACACTTTCCCCCGTTCGCCCCCCCCTGCTTCGTCCCGCCTGGCTGCTTTTCAGCGTCAGCTTTGGCCTCCCCGTCAACCGTCCCCATTTTGACGTGGCAAAAACGCTGGAAATTTCCCCCCACCAAAATTTTTCCCCCGATTGTGGGACAACGCAATGCCTTTTTTGAATTTCAAAGGGGACCAAAAAGGCCCGGAAGCAGCGGTGCGGGCCCCGGGGGGGTTGAGGGCCCCCGAAAAATTTGGGGGCGGGTTTAAAAGCTCTGCACCATCCTTGCCAAATTTTGAAGAACCACCAAAATGGTCAGTTTCGGAAAGATGCCCCTTTTCAGCCCTAGCATTGTGGGGGAACTAGTTTTTTTGGAACGATCGGGTTTTGGGCACTCTGGAAAACATCAGGTCCCGCCAGCGATGGAGGGGGAGACGACATAAAATGCAAAACACGGGGCCTTTCTCCCCCTTTAAAATCCACAAGGCCCCCACAGTTTCTCAATTTTATCGGTCTTCCCTTAAGGGAGTTTGGTTTTAGGGGGCCCCGAGCTTTGTGCAAAACGGGAACCTTTTAGCCTCAGGGGGGGATCATCTGAGGCAAGTCAGGGCTTTTTTTGAAGCTTTCCGGAGGAACAGGAAAGGGGGAGGTATTCCTAGACAACCCCACCCTCCCTTTCCTTGGGAAAGAGGTTGGCGTGAATTTTTAGGGAGATTAGGAAGAAGTTTTTCTAGTGGGCCCCCCAAAACCCCGAGGCTTTGGGGAAACCAAAGGGCCCCTCCCCACATGATTTCTTGGGTGCTCCTTTCCTTTCCCAAAATTACCCCCCAAAAAGGGGCCAAACAAAATGAACCCAAAAGTTTACCCGGATGGCCACCCTCCCGGGTTTCCCCCGGGGACAAAAAAAAAACTCACACTTTCCTTCCCCCCCCCCAAAAAAGAATAAAATGCAGGAAATGGAGACCTTGCTGATTACAACTGGGGAAAGTCGTTGCTTTTGCTTCACTTTTTTCAAATGTCCCCGGGGAACAATGCCACGACGTACAGCAGTAAGGGGTGGCCCCAATTTGCCCCTAGTGGGGAACAGCGGCAGCAGCAGGCAAAAGGGGGCAAAGCCTAATGGGGCCCTCTTCAAACTTTTTTTACCAAACCCACCAAAAGCAGCAAAAGCAGCCATACATACAACACCCCGAGACCCCTTTAAAATCATGGGCACTACTATCCCGCTTTTCAAAACCATTGTTTTTCAAAGTGTTTCCGGGCCCCAAAAACTTTTGGGTACCAAAATTAGAATGGGGCCCCACTGGCTCGCCCCCCCAAAAGGTGGGTTTTCCTGCCCCCCAGGCCCGCGGGCATATTTTGAGCGGGCCTTCACCCCCAAGGCCCCGGGGGAGCCCTTAAAAAACAAACGCATCCGGCTTTCCCCAGATAATTTGGATCGTTTTTTAAATTTTACAAGATGAATCAGGCATGGATCTTTGAGATGTTGTGGCCCCAATTGGCCCAGGGCACCGATTATTTTTTGGGCTACTTCCCCATTCCTCTCCAAACAAATGGGCCCCCCTTGAAAAACTTTTATTTTTAAAAAGATATTTCCCTTTCTGGGAATTTTTTTCTCAAAAACCCCCCAGTTTTAATTTTTCTGTTTTTTTCTGTGGGGGAGACTAAAAAAAACCCCCAAGGTTTTCATGAAAAACCATATTCCATTTTTCTCACTTCATCTTTAGAATTTTTTACATTGTCCCAAAGGTTTTTGGGGTTTATGTTGCCCCCCACAATTTTTTAAAAGTGGGCTGAGAAGTCATATTTATAATTTTTTTGGGGGCATGTTTTTGTGGGGATAAAGCCTATAATCCCTGTCCTTTGGAACAAAAATGTGGCTTCTAAGTGGCATTTCCCCTACAATTTTTAACAGTGGCTGGGGAAACATATTTATTTTTTTTTGGGGGCATGTTGCTGTGGGATACAGCAATAATTTAAAGGTTCCCTTTGGGAAAAAGAAATGTGGCCCCTTTTAAGTGGGATTTCCCTTCACCAATTTTAAAAGTGGCTGAGAAATCATTTTTATTTTAAAATTTTTTTGGGCATGTTTCTTTTTAAATTCACAATACTACAGGGCCTATTCTTAAAAAAAGTTTTTCTAATAGGGCATTTGTTCTTCACAATTGTCAAAAGTTGGGTCATGGGTTTATGTTTTTTAATTTTTTGGGGGGAATTTTTGCTGTGACAATTTCACTATACTTTCAGGGCCATTCTAAAAAATGTTGTTTTTTTAACAGACATTTTTTCTTTACAATTGTCCAAATTTTCTCAAGGGGAATGCTTTTAAAATTTTTTGGGGGCATTTTGCTGGACATCCCGCTATCTTAACAGGTCCTTTTCTAAAAAAAAGTTTTTTTCTAACCCGACATTTTTTTCTTCACAAAAGGGCAAGAGTTTTCTCAAGGGGGGGAAAGGTGCGTCAAAAAAGGAATAGGAAGACCCCTGTTTTAAGGACACAAATTTTCAAAAATTACTTTTTTTTTTGCAAGATCTTTAACATAGCTAACAATCCCTTTTTAAAGAACAACCCATTTAATTCAATTAAAAAAAAAGAAAAAAAGACATGGTGGGGAAATTTCCTTTTGATTTTTAAAAAAAAATTTTTTTAGAATTAAAGTTTAAAAAACTGCATTACAAAATAGCGTTTAAAAAAAAATTTTTCCCCTGAATTTTAAAAAGGGAGGTAAAAGAAAAACTTAAACCAAGGGTGTAGGGGTTTTTTCAAAAGGGCATGGAGTATGGGCAGGACAAGAACAAAGTACCAAAAGAACCCTTTTCCCCCAGCCCCGTTGAGTTAAAAAAAAGAAAAAGAATGCCAAGATAAAAGGGGGAAACCCGGGGTTTAAAAGGAGCGTTAACCACCAATTTTTTCCAAGTGAAGCTCAATTGGTCCACCTCATAAAGGGGGGGCAAGCGTACCCAGGTATTGATTGTACTGGGGGAAGGCTGGAAAAACCTCACCTTCCGCTTCCCCCGCACCTGTTTCAACCCCGACGGGGTTTTTTTTTGCTGCGTCATCAGGGGATTTTTAAACCCGCGTGTTAAATAAAAAATGAAAAAAGGGACGCCAGCCTGGGCTCTCAAACCCGGGACCCACTGTAACTCCGGCCCTGGGTCATGGGTGGGGGCTCAGGACAGGGATAGTCAATTCCCGTAAAAATAAAATGGGGGGTTGAAAAAAACTCCTTTTTCCGGCACTTTTTAAATGTTGGGGGGCTTCGGTTTTGGGGCCCCAAAGCTGTGGCCCAGGACAGGTTTTAGTCAATGTCCCATTTAAACCCAAAATGGGGGTTTTAAAAGACTTTTCCTTTTTTTCCGGGACTTTTTAAATCTGGGTTTTTGCAGGTTTGGGGGCTCATGCTGTGGGCCCCGGGAAAAGGGATAAATCCAAGTCCAGTGAAACAAAATGGTGGTTGAAAAAACTCCTTTTTCCGGGACTTTTTTTTAAAGTGGGGGGCAAAAGCAGGTTTGGGGGTTTTGCTGTGGCCCCCGGCAGGGTATAGGGCAATTCCATTCAAAATAAAATTGGGGGGTTTAAAGACTTTCCCTTTTTTTCCCGGGACTTTTTAAAAGGGGGGGTCATGCAAATTTGGGGGGTCATGCTGCGTTTTCCCGGAAAAAGGGAAATTCCCAAAGTCCGGGCAAGTAAAATGATGGTTCATTTTTAAAACTGCCTTTGCACTTTTTTAATTTTGGGGATGCAGGATTTTAAAAGGGGCCCAAACTGTGGTACAAGACAGGAAAGTGAAGGTGTGTGACTTTTTCTGTGGCTTTATAGCCAAGTGTTGTCCTTTAAAAATTACAGGTAACCATTTGATTTATTGTGGCTGTTTTAAATTTCCCGCTTCTCCAGCCCTGTTTGGGTGTAAGAAATTAAGGGGGTTTTTTTTGCCCCTCCTCCCCTAGGGCTTTAATGGTCATCCGGGGATTATCCAGCTATCGAAAACCTTATCAATGGGGGGCCGACTAAACGACTAGTCGATCCCATTTCCGATAGCCCAAATAATCGCCAACACTACTAAACGCCTTAATTTCTGCCTGGACTTTTATCAAAACAAAAAACTTGAGTCCTATTTTCTTCCTTTTTTTCCCCGAGTTAGTGTGGGTTCACTTTGGGGGGTTTTTCTTTTTAAAGTATATCTATTAAATTTATGTTTTTAAATTTGGGGATTTTTCCCCATGAAATGATATTTATTTACACCTGGTAAAAAAATATTTTTTTTGCGTGATTTGTCGAGAATGCCAGCCCAAAAAGGTGAACTCTGGGCTGTAACTGAAGTTGAAGCTCGCTGAAGAGAAGCCTGAACATATACACCGACCGCCCTACGTACAAGTAGCCTAGACTTTGGCCTGAAGTGGGCCCTGCGGGGTTTTCCAACAGCTAGGGGAAGCCCCACAAGAACAAGAAAGCCCTCAGACCTGGTGATGCTCTCCAATTGCCAGCTCAAGTGGCTGTTTTGAAACTAAAGCCCAGGGAAAGAAAAGGGAAGTGGAAGTAAAAGGCCCCTACAGAGCAACTTGGCGCAAAGGCCCACTCTCTTCCCAGAGATTTGAGATTAAGCAGGAGTGGCTGTATATGTGCTACCAGAACAAGAAAAAAAGAAGGAAAATGTGAAAGAAAAAGGAAAATGGAGAAGTAAAGAAGAAGGTGGAAGAAAAAAAGAAGAAAGGGGAAAAGAAGAAAGACGAAGGAAAGAAGAGAAAAAACAAGAAGAGAAAAACCCAAAGGGCAAGATGGATTGAATCCGGGTGTTAACCTTTTAAAACAACCAAACAAACTCAAAACCCCCGAAGGAAAGGAAAATTTGGGAGGAATTGGGGCAGAGTCACCAAGTGGATTCTGAGAAAGACAAAAACTTTGTTACCAAGGGCATTATATCCGCGTAGACAATGGCTCTGATACTACCCACAAGGAACTAACCAGATGATTTCTTCAATCAACAAGATGTCCCTAGCACCCAGTCTTCCCCACAGAAAGCAGCTATGTAAAAGTTGGGGAAAAATATGCTACTTTAACCGGGAAGATGAGCCACACCAAGGAAGCTTTGGGGCTAAAACCTATATCCTTCCAGCTGACCAGATTGAACACATTAAATTCCAAGGGGGGAAAATACAAGTATGTTCTAGGGGTGGTGGATTTTTTAAGGATCCCCCGAAGCCTACCCAGTTTCCAACATGACTGCCAGAACCCCCTTTAATAAACTTTTGACTGAGTTGATATGCAATTTGGGATCCTAGGTTATTAAATCTGCCCAAGGACCGCCTTACTGCAGAAGAAACCCAGAGAATTTAAAAACTACTGGAGCGACCTCGACCTGCCCAACCCCTACCTCCCGAATTCACGAAAAAGTGGAAAGAATGAAAAGCCCTTGAAGAACAAAATTTGAACGCTAGCAAAAAAAACATTTTCCCCTGGCCGAGTCCCCCCCTTTGCATCCATTCTGTAGAAATCCCCAGACAGCCCAGGCTCACTCCTTAGGAGATATTTTTTCCGGGCCGCCCAAAATTTAGGGGGGTTTCCACATATAGTTTGTGCAGGGAACGATAGCCTTTGTAAAAATATGTTAAAAATCTGTTGTAATAAAATTGAAAAAACCATGCATAGTTTCTCCTCCTTTCCCAGATAGCCCCATCAAACTACGATCTGGTGACTTTGTGTGGGGGCAGAGCACTCAGAAATTTTGGAGCCCAGATTTGCCCATAGCAAGACCCCTAAATGCCCCCAAAAATCAATGAAACTTGAAGGAAAACCCACCTGGGTGCATGCTTCACACTGTAAGAAATGACTGGACCAATAAGTCATTATGACTTTTCCCTTATCCTTTCATAGTTTGTCTAGTCTGGTGGGGTTTTTTAAAAAATGAAGGGGGCAACCAAGGGGGGTGCCTGATAAATTTTAAAAAGTAGGGATCGGTCAAAGGGGTTTGAATCATTTTCCCCCAGATAACAATCAACAAGTGGGGACTGGAAAATTATCTTTTTATAATCAACAGAGGTTTAATAATTACACCCGAGAGCCTTCAAGGTATGGTGAAAGTTAAGCCCCACCCCCATCGACCTCCAAAATCATGGGGTTATGAGATTAAAAAACAATCCTTGATCTCTGCCGGGGACTCTTGGTGGCACCTGGCGGTCGTTGTAAACAGTCCCCTTTTCCCAAAAAGGCCTGCGAGGAGGCCCGGCGGTTTTTGGGTTTACCCCCTTGGGAGCGGCCCCTACATGTTCATGGGTTCAACACCCGCCCCACCTGTTCACCCGCGTTAAGGGAAGGGGCCCCTTTACCCATTCTTTTTCAGTTTGGGGAAAGAACACAATCATCATTCCGCTCGGGGAGGACTTAGAAAAATTTTTGTTTTTTTGGGGGGGGCTGTCAATTGGAATTTAAGGAAAAAACTAAAAAGTTGTTTCATTTTACTTCTTTTAAAAGGGCATAGTAGTTTTTTTTAAACTGCTTTACTGCTATACATCCTTATCGACGTATCTTTTAATCTCCAGACGCTTTCCTTGAGACAGTGCAGGTCTGCTGAAGCCAGATTAAAGGGGCCTTCCCCCCCCCCCAGAAAATACAGGGGGGTTTTGGAATGGTATTAGTAATGCTTCATACGTACATGCAAATTTATAACTTTTAATTAAACAAATATGTAGTCATAAAATAGTATGTGATTACAAAAAGTTTTATTGGGTATAATTTAGTGATTAAATCAATTCATGCCTGAAGGAAGGTTCGGGTCATGTTTCTCGGTTTGGCTCTGGCAGAAATTAATAATAATATAATTCGGAGGAGGCATTTAATTAGATAAGGGAGTGAACAAAGATAATTTCCACCCTTTTTTATCACTTACACATCCAACTAGAGATGGGCGAATCGATTCTAACGAAGTGGAATTGTTTCAATTTTCGGAAAACTTCGGTTCGCATGAAGTGAATTTTGGGTGTTCGCGGGAACAAAGCGTGTTTTTATTGCAAAATGGCCGCAAGCACATGGCGTTACATGGGACAAAAAAACTCGGGAAAGGGAAAAAAGGAACCCCCTCAATGACATGTGCAGACAGAAGCCAATCGAGCCGGGTGGGCTTCTGTGACGTCACAGCACTATAAATGGTCGCTTTTCCCTCTCTCACGTTCTCCGTTGTGCCAACTAAACATTTGTCTGTGCTATTGCTGCATATGCAAATCAAAGCAAATTGCTTTTATCAGCATTGGGGGGGGAGACCACCCGAAGCTGTCGTTTCTCACCAGCGTTCTGTTTTTGCTGCCTTCTGAAAGAAAATGCTTTTTTTAGAGACTGCCCCCTTCCTTTTTCCTTTAGTTTTAGTTTGGGGGTATTTTCATTAAATCCAGGGTGGGTCAAAATTTTGCCCTATATTTCATTAAATTTCACCTTTTATTTTCGCAGGGGGAAATTTTATATCCAAAGGGGTTTTAAACCCCTTAAGGGGCCATTTGCGTCAAATTCAGTGGGGTTTTTAACCCCCCTATTCTCTAAATTTATCTGTTCATTTCGGAGCGCATTTTTAACCCAAGGGGTTATTAACCCGTTGTTAGTGGGGGTTTTTTTAGTAAATACAGCGGTTTTTCACCCCATAATGACTAATTCTTTGGTCATTTTGGGCTTATTATATCCAAGGGTTAAATTAAACCTTTTAGGGTTTTATTATGGGGTAAAATACAGCGCGTTTTTCACCCCCCCTATACGACTAAATTTCTTTTGGTCATTTTGGAGGCATTTATATCCAAGGGTTAATTTAAACCTGTTGTTGTGGGGGTAATTGTAGTAAAATACAGGGTTTTTCACCCCATAGACAGTAACTTTTTTTTGGGCATTTTGGAGCGCATTTTATACCAAGGATTTAAATTTAAACCCGTTTGTGGTTTTATTTGGATAAAATACGGGGTTTTTTACCCCATATCGACAAATTTCTTCTGGTCATTTCTGGAGGGGCATTTTTATCCGGGTTTAAATTTTTGCTGTTGTTGTGGGTGTTTTGTTAAAATCACGTGTTTTTTTACCCCCATATACACTAAAAATTCTGGTCATTTCTGGAGCGCATTTCCTACCAGGAGTTAATTAGCCGTTTGTGGTTTTAAAGGAGTAAAATACGATGTTTTTCACCCCCATATCGACTAAATTTCATCGTGCATTTCTGGAGCAATTTAATAACCCAAGGGTTAAAATTTAAACCTGTTGTTAGTGGGGTTTAAATTTGGGTGAAAAAACAGGGTGTGCGATTTTTTGCCACATAATGCCTCAATTTCATCTGTTTTTTTTTTTAGGCTTTTAATATCCCAAGGGTTTAATTTTCCCTTTTTTATGCTTAATTTGGGGGAAAACAGGGGTGCGTATTTTTTGCCACATAAGCCTGAAAACCACAACCAGACCGCTGGGGGTATTTTAATCTGTGGCCCCAAGAGTTAATTTATTTACTTTTTTTGGGGAATTCGTGCAAATCCAGGTTTGTGTATTTCAGCCCTAATAATCTCCAAATCCAGTCTCTTGGGGTTTTCTTTTGGGCAAATATTAATTTTTTTTTTTATTGTGGTGATCTTGTTAAATGCTGATAATTTTAAGGCCCCCAAAAGAGTGGAGAGGGTGTCATCAGTAAAATTTTCATTGATACCCCAAACATTTTGCCTTTGTTTGTCTTTCGTGTCCGCTTTCAGTTGATAAAATCCTCAAAGCTGAAGCCAAAAAAAAGAGGATTTAACCAAAAATAATTAAATGGAATATTTGCATGTGTTCTGTGTTTTTTATGCACTCCACAGATTAAAAGGAAGGGGAAAACCAAAATGTGGCAATTTTATAGAGTGGTGGGGGGGTGGAAGCAGATTTTGAAAACCCCAGAGTGGTCGACTGTGAGAGTCTCATTGGCGCAGCAGAGTAGATTGAGTGGTGAAGTGGCAGCAGCATCCGAAGGCTACGTAATGACCCAGTGAAAGAGTGGGGGGGTTTCGTGGAAATCCGCCCCGGTAAAGGGGTGGGTGGTGTGGAGCAGGGCACAATTATGGAATCAGGCGGGTGGGGAGAATCAAATGTAGTGAGGCAGGTAGAAAAAAAAAAAAACCAGGGTTCGGGTTCCGCTCCCGGTGCTGCTGCTGGTGGGTACTAAATCATAGGAGGTTTAAGAAAGTGCTCATCGACAAATCCAGCCCGTTTCTGCTGATGGAACGGTTTTGTCGTAACCCCTGTCCCCCCAGCAAGGGGCGTGGTTATGGCGTTTAGAACCACCTGGGCAGACCTTTATATAAGAGGCCAGGCGCGATAGGAGCAGCCAACTGACTAAATAGGGGTCTCTATAGATTGGTTTTTCCCCGTCTTGGCAGGTAAAAAAATGCCCCATTTGGGGCTGGGAAAGGGGTCCGGGGTGGGAGCCAAAGTTTTTCCCTCTGGGTGGTGACAATTCAGCTGTCACTGGCGGCAAATCCATGCAGTGGGCCATCTCCAAATGACCGAGGGATCCCGCCTCCATCTCCCCGTTTACTGCCACGTGTGTCGGGTCCTTCCCCGTCTTTAATCCTCCGGGGATCCTGCTCCTCTCCTGTCCCGAATAAAAAAACCCTCATGTCCCAGACACTGCTTGTGCTCCAATGTCTTTCCCCCTCCAGTTTAGCCCCCACTGGATCATTGGCCCTTGGGGTAGGCCCCGTCTCCAGTCCCTTGACCAGCAATTTTGCAGCATCTGTTCCCGGAATGAAGCTTTTTAAAGACGTTATTCATCCCCTTGCCTGGGGACTGACAAATAAAATGTCCTCCCCAAAGGCCCCCAAACAATGTCCCCGGGTGAGCTGCCACTGACGACACAAAATTACACAGGGGGAATATTTTGCCATTTGATCATCAAAAATCGTTTAAGGCCCTTTTTTGTTCATCAAATTTCCCCCTGTTCATCAATTTCCCTCTGTTAATATATTTCCCCCTGTTCATCAATTTCCTCCGTTTATAAATTTCCACCTGTTAATATATTTATTTCTGTTCATCAATTTCCTCTTGTTAATATATTTATTCATGTTCATCAATTTCCCCCTATTTTTTAATTCCCCCCTGTTAATAATTTTTTTCCTGTTCATCAAATTTCCTCTTGTTAATTATTTATTCATGTTCATCAATTTCCCCCGTTTATAAATTTCCCCCTGTTAAATATTTATTTGTTCTCAATTTCCCCTGTTCATCAATTTCTTTTTTTCCTTTTTATAGTTTTTGTTCTGTTTTAGCTCAAGGGGGTGGGGCTTGGCGGTGAGAAATGCGAAGTAATGCAAAGTTTCCCGGCCATTCTTTGAATGGTGCAGAGTCCACCATTTAAAAGGGAGGGACTGCAGTCCCCAATTTTGGGCAGGATACAGTCAGCTTCTGCACCCTTTGGGATGGCTAGAAAATAAGCTGTCCTTGGCAATCGTCTCGGTGAACGACTGCTGGGACATGGTTTTCTGAGGAGCAGGGGTTCTGGGGTAGATGATGTAAAAGACAGGGAATTTTTTGGCGGGTGGTGGGAAATTTGCTGGCCCGAATGGGAGGCGTGCCCCGGGTGCTGCTGCTGTTGCTGCGCAGGAAAGGCCCCCACTCGGACACGTTTCTCCCAGGCCACTGTATGGTGACGCTGCATGTGTTGAGGCAGGGCTGTGGTGCCATTTAGGTCCCTGGGCAGCTTTACCTTCGCCCCCAATTCGACAAAAGCCATGTTTGTCTCCTTGGGGTTTTGTCAAAAAACTGCCACACCCCCGAGTAGGTGATTTTTCCCCCCAATGCTTGCACTGACTGACGTTACCGCGCGCCCCCCGGGGAGCCACTGTCTGTACTTTCTGGGACCTGCAAAGTGGGGGGTCTAATAGTGGCCGTTTGGCTCCCAAACCCCCACTGCTGCCACCCCCTGTTCCCGGGGCCACCACCCTTTGCGGGCTGTCCACTGCCTGACACGCAACGCCCCTCTCTTCTCCAATGATAATAAGAAGCCCTTCTACACCCTTGGTCTGGGGCCTTGATGCATCAATGGCTTTTTTAATACCCCCCTGTATGTAATGACACCAAATTTTCATTCCCGGGCCCGACATTAAACTCTACTTCCAAGATGAGAGTTATGTCCAAAACTCCTTTTCTTCTCCATCCTTTAAACTTAGTATAGAGAAAACTGAATGCTCCAGGGGCCCGGAAAAAAGGTAGTCGGGGTGGGGACCCCCTAGGCGCCCCTTAAACCCCGGGAAGAAAAGGGGGCACAAGGAGGCATGGAGTGGGCTGAATTTTCCATTTGGGGGGCACTTTATGCCTTGTTTAACTAGGGCACCAGAATAACTTGTCCCAGCCTCGCCTGCTTCTCCCGGCTCCCAAGTGCGATCGGCTACATTGATTAGTGTTTGCCTGTCACCGCCATCCTCTTCAATGGTGTCGCTGTACGGAGCCTGACCACTCACAACATAACCCCCCATACCACTCTCCTCATCACTACTTGCCAGAAGCAGCGGATGTCTTCCCCACCTCTTTGCTGCCCACTGTCCTCAAATAGTTTGTCCTCACTGTATAGTGGTGCATAGACCCCAGCACATAGTAGTTCTCTGGCTGTGGGGAGAAAACAGGACAGAGGTGGGTTGAGGACAGGTGAGGGCCCCTGACCTGCTCCCGGGCCATGCCAACTAAGGGTTGTGTCTGACAAACCCACCGACTCTTGGCTGGGGTTTTCAGATGTCATCTGAGAGAAAGTGGATGGTCTAGTCAACCATTCGAGAAGTGTTATCTTGGTGGTCAATACATGGCTGCTAGATGACAATGGAAATAAAAAAAAAATATTGCCATAAATTAAGAAAAAAAGAAAATAGTTTACTTGGAATGTTGCTTTGAGCAAAAATACTCCTTTCTGATGGCAGTATCCCTTTAAGGAGCAATTATCGACTTGCAATAAGTCAGTTCGCTCTTCAAATGACTGATTATAAGCTCTAAGTAAAAGGAGCCTTAGTTTGCAGAGAAAACTGGCATGACAAAATCCTTAAGGATGCCAAGTTGCCCTCATTTACTTGCTAGTACTGGATAGAAAAATATGGATGCCTGTGGAAGATTTTGTTTTCTTTTTTTAATATGGGGCATAACAGTATTAATGAAGATTGTTCATTGTTAAAAGTCTTTTTTACTAATATTCCAATCAGTAGAAATAGTTTACTATTTTTGAGTACCATGCAAAGTGACATATCATATTACATGTTCCTAAACACCAGTGTAGTAACATCAGACGAGAAGCACAACAACCAATGTCACAATGTCACATCCAAGTCACTGCAGCTTTCCACCACATAGGTATAATCTAGAGAAACTGGAAGTGATGTTTTAAGATTGCACCATTAGTAATGTCATGGCGGTAGTGATGTAAGACATGGAGCGACGCTGAAGGATAAGTTAACCCTTAAAACACCCTAAAAACTGTGACCAAGTTGCAGTTAGCATTAGGAACAGGGTTACAGATAAGAGGGCGGTCAGAAAAAAAAATTGATTTTGGGACATCCTGAACCCAAACTTTTTCACAAGTTCTGTTGAACCAGTCAGACCGAACGGGGCCCAAATTAAGCACTACTGATAATATAATAACAATATCATAGAATATAACAAATGGGATGATTAATCAACTAGAAAATCTAAGGTCCACACACAGCTTACTACCTTACCCACCAGGAGGTCAGAAAATGGGAGATCAGAGCTGATGGGACACACCACTGACAACACAGACTGACAACATATTTTGAACAACAGCAGTTTTTTTTAAATTAGAGAAAAAAAATCACAGGCCTAAGTTGGAGAAATAAGCAATTGTTTCTCTGAAATTAGTATTTTTATATCCCAGTTAAATGGGCACTGCCATCAATTTTTTTGTCATGTATTAAAAAGCAGTGTGTGATTATTATTTTGTAAAAATTGGGTGATTGTTTTTTTTCTATAGCTTTCCAAATTCCCCTATGTACATTACTTCCTGGTTTCTCTCTATGACATCCCCTCTGATAGCACAGCAGTTTGGATTGCTTGACGGTGCTCTTCAAGGTCCACTAAGAGCCTGAGATAGGTAAGTTTCAGGACCTGATAGGTGTGAAGAAAGCCGGAGCCCTCCCTTACACCCCAGTCCATTACTCTTTCAAGTATTGTTGGTCATTGCACTGTTGATCTAGTTAAATCTTTATCTAGGCCTGTCAAGAGAACAACAGACTCATCATAATGTTATTACCTACTATTTGGAATGAGACTACATGCAGATAAGCTTTTCTTGCAGCAGCTGCAATGAACTGAGATTTGTCTGCCCTATCATTCAGGAGTTTGACTTCTTAATTATCACGACAATTTTTAATTGCAGAAGACTGCTGAAATAAAGAAAAAAATACTGCCAAATATTTCTTTAAATAAATGTTTTCCAAGATTATTGATTTTAACAAAAAATATCCCTTTCTGATATGTGTCCCTTTAAACTAAGAAAGTGCAAACATCACTTTTGTAATCCTAGTGGGGCTACAACTGACCTATGGGAACTAGGAGTCATGCAAGACATTAATTTACAAGTGATCTGCTCAAGTATACAGAGAGCTGGGTTTGCTGTTACTGCATATTCACAAAGCCCTGTTTTTGCATTTGTTTGTATTATCAGATGTCTTGTATTGTTTGTGAAATACATGGCAATGTTATTTGGATACTGTATGGTAATTTTATATGTATGAAGTCATCAGTTGAGCATTTAGGAGCGACATGTATGACATTTGGTGTTAACACACCAAATTTCATGCACCTAACATTAGTATAGAATGTGCCTGATTTATGATCCCGCTGTACAATGGATCATAAATCAGCCGCATTCTAGAGCTTGGGCGAGATCAGGTATACAACTTTGAAAGTGGTCTACTTGTTCCAGCTGTAATTTCCCAGATATGTAGCTTCGCTACGGTTCTAGCACACCCCGCCTCCCGCACGCCCCCCGAGACCGGGCACATTACAAAGTGTTGCAGGTGCTATGTAATGTGCCCCGCAGTGGTGTGCGGGAGATTTAAAAATGTATGAACGGGGCTGCGCCTGATATCGGGCAGCCCCTGGCGAAGCCCCATTCATACATATCACCCTTAATAGCTAGATTTTGTGGCCACCATCTGAAAGTAGTATTTGGTATTGTATGACATTATTTTGGTTACCCATATATCCTGTGGATATGCCATGAATGTCTAAATTTAGTAATACCCTTTTAAGACCACATACACATCATGTTTTTGGCCTCCATTGGTGGTATTCGTCAGGATGCTTTGAAAAAGTTATCCTAAAAGATACAGCGGTGGAGCCATTAAGGGGCCATAGATATCTGTAGAACAAACATACTCTGAATTGGACTACCGTATGTTTGCTTTATTTCCTGAACAGTGCTTTTGTGTCCTGAACATAAAGCATATACATTCAAGAAAGAGATAGACGTATTCTGCTTTAACTCTGTTTGCCCTGTTGATTCCTATAGTCCTGTCTTGGCTGCTGGGATAAATTCTTTCAAGGCATCTTGATGAATAAAACCAATGGAGGCCGAAAACATGATATGTACCTAAAGCTGGCCAAAAGAGGATATACATATATATTTCTTTATATACACCAAAAGAAAGAATGTTAAAACTTGTTTACTATCAAAATGTTCTTTGTTTAAAGAAGATGAATGATTTTCAAGTTGACAAAGTTGCAGTTAATTTATATTGTATTTTCATAAAAGAAAGAGCCCATACATTACTAACTATACTACATAAAAAGCAGGTAACAAGCAAGTCTTCAAATAGAGCTATTCTTATATTAGTCATATGTAAAACATAGTACAAAGTAGGCTTATGCCAAAATCTAAAATTACTGTCAAAGTCCAAATGCTGTTTTTATTCAATGAAAAAAAAAAGATAATTGCTGGCAGAACAGGACACCAAAGTAGAGAAAGGCAACTCAGTTAGAAGACGAGTTTCTGCTTCCATCAGCAGTGAGGACACTTATGTCTCTACACAAAATGAAAAGATAAATGAAGGGATTACAGGAATGCGCTTGAAAGCACTTAAATGGATTCAATTCTATAAAAAGTATGTGGACAATGTCAAAGGCTTCACCGCATTGTCTATATTATCATTACTTTGTTCAACATTCAAGAAACTTTGTCTTATGCTTCTTATTTTGTGAGAGTCTTTTCTATTTACTCTGTTTCTTGTTTTGATTTGTTTCTTTATAATTTATCTGTTCAAATGAAACTCAACAGTACTCAACAGATCTCATCATTTACGAACAAAAAGAGGCCACTTGTGAGTTTACAGTATGTTTCATGAAAAGACAATATCCATAAACATGTGCAATATATCTAAACTATCCAATGTTTTTTCCTAAGGGATGAAATCTTCAAAGCTTTTGGCTTTAAAGGAATTGTTCACACACACACACACACACACAAATTCCCAGAAGGACCCATGTTTTCCTAAACAATTGATTTGTATGATCCTATGTCTGTAAGGCTTGTGGCAAAGAAAATACCAACATATCTGCCACGGACAGGGTAAAATAGCCACAGGCTACCTGTGTTTTATTTCTAAAATGACACTGAAATAAAAATAAAAGATAAACTCAACAATAGTATTCAAATGTGCTCTTCTCCAAAAGGTTTCTCCCTTAGCTCATATCAGCCACATCAAAGTCACCCAAATGAAGACAGCTGCTTTAGTGTCCTTGCCATTAATTCAGAGCTGCATACTGGTTGGCTAGTGAGAGATTCCTTAGATGCAGCTCAGGAGGGCACGCAGACATACTATTTAGGCAATGCTCTATGGGAAATAAAGATTTGCAAATTTGCTGTGCTCCAGAGGTAAGAAAACATGATCATACCAGCCAAACCAGAGTCACCCATCTGCACAAGGCTACAGAGCTCTGTTGGGTTAAAGCACAGGTGTCAAACTGCCGGCCCTCCAGCTGTTGGGAAACTACAACTCCCATCATGCATTTGTGTAATCTATAACAGTGGGCATGATGGGAGTTGTAGTTTCCCAACAGCTGGAGGGCCGGCAGTTTGACACCCCTGGGTTAAAGCTTGTTATCAACTTAAATAAACAAGCTCCTGTGCTACTGATAGCACTCAGCAGAGAGTGAGTTACCATGGCTGGACAGGACTGCTGGAGCAACCAGATTAGAGAGCGAGCAGAGAGAAGTGGTAGGTAACCTAGAGAAACTTGTGTACACAAGCAGTAAATAAAATCTCCTTTATCTTCTAAACAAAGCAAAATCAAAGCAATCTATTGGGTAATAGTCTTTATTTATCTTTGTCTACATGTTAAAGCTAATCATTGTGGTGAGAAAACCCCTTTAAATGCTTTAAAATTTGTATGAGCAAATGCGTAAATGCATTACTTCTAATGTGTAAATTACTCAAACATTACCATCAGCATGTGAGATTTTATTGAAAAACAGCATTATAGCTTTCTGAGTGGTTCCAGCAAGAAGAATAAGAATAATCCTTCCTTTATTTTTCCCATTCCTTACTATGGTTCAAAAATAGGAATGAAAAACTGCCGATGTATTTTAAAGTGGAAAAGTTTAAAAAAAACGCTGCAGTACAGCCATGTAATAATAGAGCACCCCAGATTTCCTGAAAGGAAGCACTTGGGGTGACATTTATGAACGGGGCTGCGGCAGTTTTCTGGTGTACTTTGAGCCAAAAAGAATGTATGAACAGACGCACTCCAAACTTTGGTGCGATAAGTCCCTTTGTAATGTGCCAAAGACACTTTTTAATGCGTCAAAGATTTGGGGTGTTCTGGGGATGTCACTCCACATTCATAGAAGTAGCCACATTTATGAATCTTTGACGCCAAACCTAGACGCAGAATGGTTAAAACAGCCAGACCAGTTTAAAGGAGGTCTGCCTGTGCCAGACTTGTCGTATTGGCTCTACACTGCCCTGTATGTATGAACTGCAGAACAGGTTCATACATTCTGGCACATTCTACACTGCCTTAAAGCTATTTAGAACTGGCCTGTCTGTGCCAACATTCATACATGTCACCCTTGGTGTATAAAACTGGTCTGCCCTAACTTGCTACACTTACTGCTTAGCTTTAAAACTAACTGTAAAAGCAGCAATAACATAACTTATTTGTATTAGGAAATGCCAGCAAAGTAAGGGATGGCACAAAATCCACAAGTGTTGCAGCATTATTCCCCACATCTCATGTTCCTGGGCAGTCCTGTTTTTAAGGATTGTAGGTCATATCAGGTCTTTTGTGGGTGGCACTTCGTATTTAAATCATTTTTCAGAAAAAAGAATGCTATCTCTGATGGAGTTGAACAAGAAGTTTTCAGAAATCCAGTTGCTTTTCTTTGCTTACTTACAAGCTGTAAGCCATATTGTCAAACATATCCCCCATCTCTATGAAAGTTACTGGAATCCCACTTTTGGAAAGAAATGCTTAAGACCGGCAAACACAGCAAGGCTAATTTCATTATATGATGTATTTTTTAACCAGCACTTAAACTACAACACTTTGGAAGTACCCGTCAAGAAATGGTCACGGAAAACTAAATTTATTGTACCAAGTCATATTGAATTCCCTAGAGCAAGCAAACAAATGTTTTCCCTATTCTAGATTTTTAGAGAGGATACTTAAAGGGGTTTTCTCACTACATTGATTCATCTTAAGTCCTGTTTTCTTGGTTTCACTATGAATTCAGGGGCGTGTTTACTAGCTTCTACTAGACTGCAGTAGAAGCCAAGTCTGTAGCTATAGCAACCAGTGCTGACAGCCTATTAGGATAGATCAAACAGGTCTGTAGCTGTAGTGACCTGAGGAGTTGATGCAGCTCATACAAGAAGGGATGTCTAGGAATAGGTAGGACACTGTTAATGGACATATATTGCAAAGTGACTTGTTTTTGCAAGATCTTTAACATAAAAAGCAATCCTTGTAGTGAGACAACTCCTTTAAGATATGTCACTGAGTGTCCCCTATCCCATCGAAATGCACTATGGCAAATGTTAAGTTGTATCATTACCTTTGGGACTGTCCACAGATGCAAGGTTTCTGGCAGAAAAGTTATAAATTTACTAAAGAATATCTTACTCATTTTATCCCACATGAACTATAGGCCATATTTGGGTACCTTTGACCCAGAGATTTACAATTGTGTCCCGGCGGTACAGAAATTGTTACATATAGTATCTGTGGCAGACAACTAGGAAATTTTGCAGTTCTGGTTGCATGAAAGGGACCCTCCTCTTAAACTGTTTCTAGAAAAATTATCTTTCTTGGTTAAGATGGTTTTAGTTGAGGCAGCGACTCAAAACGAAACCCATTTAGCAAAATTCTTTGAAACATGGGGAAGCTTTATTTCAATTCAGCCAAGATCAGTTAGAATGAAACTGCAAACTTGTTTCCAGTCCACAGTCTTTTATCATGAACAGATGCTTCTGAGTCTTCCTCCAGTTGATGTCATATTATTTGGCTTCACTTTTGGGATTACGGGTTGGGGTGGTCTTCCACAGGATATGCCTGGCAGAGAATAGGGCTCTTTTATACCTTTCAGATTTAGGTATGAATAGCTCTTGGAGATGGGATAAGATGCTGGTTGGTGCCTATTGAGGCATACATCTAACACAAATATCAGTGGCACACTAAAGACTAAGTAAAACCTCAAGGTATATAGGAATATTGGAAATGCATTACTGCTAAGGAAATGTGAAAAACCTGGGACTCTTAGTTTACAGTATTTGATCAAAGATTGTATTAAGCTCACCTCCCAAAACGTCAAGGGGATCCCAGAGCAGGTGAGTCCCTACACTGAACATGTTACCTCACTAGGCGTCAATCCAGACTGCAACTTCTCAGACTGCACTGGTTTAAAAGAGGCAGCTGAGTGCAGCAAGCCAATGAGATTGCCATTTCTCAAATAGACTACAAAACGTAATAAGGCTGTGTATGCTATTGCCTTTTCAGTGTGCACCTATGCTTGCGTTTTTCAAAGTATATTTTAGATGTGCACAGCCTTATTACGTTTTGTAGTCTATTTGAGAAATGGCAATCTCATTGGCTTGCTGCACTCAGCTGCCTCTTTTAAACCAGTGCAGGATAATCCAATTGCTAGTTCCTACCACTCCCTGAGAAGTTGCAGTCTGGATTGACACCTAGTGAGGTAACATGTTCAGTGTAGGGACTCACCTGCTCTGGGATCCCCTTGACGTTTTGGAAGGTGAGCTTAATACAATCTTTGATCAAATACTGTAAACTAAGAGTCCCAGGTTTTTCACATTTTCCTTAGCAGTAATGCATTTCCAATATTCCTATATACCTTGAGGTTTTACTTAGTCTTTAGTGTGCCACTGATATTTGTGTTAGATGTATGCTATTGCCTTTTCAGTGTGCACCTATGCTTGCGTTTTTCAAAGTATATTTTAGATGTGCACAGCCTTATTACGTTTTGGTGCCTATTGAGGACCTGGATGGTGGGGAGATGTGATTTGGCAAAATAAATCCATATAATAATATTAAAACCAGAACTGGAGAGACATGACTGATTAGATGTTGTAATGCTGTAGAATGTTTGTCTTTATCTTTTCTTTAGGTTCTTAGTTAAATAAAATTGGCCATAGGAAGCTACCAATTTAGACATCTAATTGTCATGTCATAGACAAACGACAGTAGCTTTATTGGACTATTATAGCACTGAACGTGGGAAGTTTGTCTGCTATTTGGAAGTCATTGTCAGTTATCCAGTCTGAATATAACTTGTAATGATTTTTAAGTACCCAGTTCATTAATGACTTTATCTGCACCATTGCTTCTAACTTGGCTTTACTAAAAACAGTTTGAAGAAACAGAAGGGGCAATTTGTCAGAGTTGCAAAAAGGGACGATTAGTAGAAGAAACAATAAAGGCGACATGTCCCAATATGCAGACGCCAGTTTTTTGGTCAAAAACACTTTTGACGCAATATTCTTGATGTAAATGAACTGTCGTACCCCAAAACTATGCGCCTTATAAGCTTGGAACGACAAATTGAAATGTGCCTAAAAATGATACGCTGTGCGCCTCCATAACGCAATGCGCCTATTGAGGCGCATTACATACACTAGTAATGATATGTTATGTGCCACGATTTGCGCAATGCGCCTTTTTAGGTGCATTAAGTTTACTATGCAAGGTATACCTGAAGCCAGATTATTGAGCGGATCGTACTTTCAGACGCACTTTACACTTATTTAGTGCGCCTAAAAACTGCAGCGGCGCTGCCAATTTTCAGACATGCCGCTTTAAATATTTACTCACAGCACTGTTGTCATCATGCAAAGGACAATCAGAAGATGAAGAGTATTTCTAGTGAAGCCTATAATCCTCACCCTACAAAATTCCTATATCTGTTCCCTATCAAATTGTGCGGTCATCACCCTGATAAGGATGGCCCCACTCAAGATGACTGTCTCTTAAGGCCCTTGGTATCACTCTTACTGAATAAAGTCTATAGAACAGCAGGCAAATAACCAGATAGGAAGAAAAAGGATAATTACCCACAAAAAACAAAAATTTTTTGTATCTTTGGTCAGAGATTTCTAACATGTAACACAGCCAGAATTATCTAACTTTGTTCCAGGTACTACCCTGGTCCCCTAATTCCCCAGACTTGAACCCAATTAAGCATCTGTGGGACCGCCATGATTGTCATGATCGATTTATGGATCTTCCTCTGCACAATCTCCAGCAACTGTGGGATGTGCTGCAGTCAACATGGCTCCAACATGGCCTAACAGGACCTTATTTAGTCACTCCCTGTCTGTCTACTGCTGTCCAAGCTGCACACGGTAGTTACTCTGGGTATTAGCTGTCATGGGGCTGGCGTGGGTGCCGTCGCCCCCCATGGCCGCCCCCCTGCCCGCAGGGGGTCTGGCGCGGGTGCCGCGGCTCCCTGTGACCATCCCCCTGCTGCCTGGTCCCTGACGCCCACTCACTTACCCTTCCACGCTCCGGTGCACGCTGCTCCTGTCTGGACTGGATTTAAAGGGCCAGCGCCCCAGTAATTGGTCTGTTGCCGGCCGCTGGTCCTATATAAGGTATACGCCCCCAACACTCTCTGCCAGTTCATTGGTGTGCGTTACCTTGTCTAGAGAGTGTTGCAAGTACTGTCTGATTACCCGTGTACCAGTCCGTTCCGCTACGTTTCCTGACCTTGCCTGTTTGCCGTCTGCCCTGACCTTCTGCCCGTCTCTGACCACGAACCTCTGCCGCCCGTCCTGACCGTCTGCCTGCTCCCGACTACGCCTTTGGATTCCGATTCTGTACCACGCATTACCCCAGCCGCCATCGCAAGCAAGTCACGTCAGAGGTAGCGACCTGGTAGCCTCAGGCCGCAGCAAGTCCATCCCGCTTTGCGGCGGGCTCTGGTGAATACCAGGGGCTACTTAGACTCCGCTCCCTGGCGTGACTTAACTATCATCGCTTGCGGTGGTCCAGCGAATCCACCGAACCATTACATTAGCAAGTGGTCATAATAATGTGAGTAGACTGTATATACCTACAGTCATCATATGAAGCCCAATGGTCTAAGCTCACATACTATTGCAAGTAAGATGAAGTAATGCTGCTATAACACCATTGTTCTCCACAATGGGTAAAGTTGACATCCCTTTCCTTGCTTTGATCACAGAGCGTTGTTTATTGTATTATATAAATGTTCCCGAAATAGTTTTATTACTGAATTTTTAAATGAACATATGTTTCACATTTAACTAATATTTAATAAACATGAATATCACTTTTCTGCAAAATCAAGACAGCCATGGTTGTGTTATTAATAAATGTCAGAATGCGCATGAAAACATATTGCATATGTGCACATCTGACTTGTCGCTTGTCTTTGGCTAATGATAAAGTGTCCTGGTTTAATAAGTCCGCTTTGCTGCTATTTACTATTACATGTTTCATTACAGTACATGTGTAGTTCATTTGTATAGTCAGGATTTATTATCTGTTTTATATATATATGAACATTTTCATTTTTGATTACTGTTGTCTCCCACAAAGCAAAATCTAATTTACTTCCGCAGAATTTCAGAGATCTGATATTTTTGGGACAAGACAAGTATTAAGTCAATTCTCTTTTGTAATCCAAAAGAATATATAAATCTAAAAGCCACTGCACATTTTTAGCACAACATTGTAGTTTTGAAATTAGAGGTCTTGTTAGTGGAGGACAAATGGAACACTATTGGATGTAATTACGGTGCCAACAAGCCACTTTGTCCCAACTCGCCAACGTCAGTTTTTTGGTCTATTTTGCAACTAACCCAAACACCACTGTTTGACGCCATTATTTTGTAGTAAATGATCTGTCGTAACCTAAAAATAGGCGCTTTATACGCCGGCCAAGAACATTTTTAAAAGCGACTAATATGGTCGCGCTGTGCACCACACGTTGCGCAAATGTGCCTTTTGAGGCCGCATTACATATGTTCATGTGACTCGTCGTGGCCTATATGCGACTTCGATATGCGCCTTACATTATACCTCCATAGATATGCTATGTGCCGCGATTTTGCGCTCTGCCTGTTTTGGCGCTATTTCGCCTTTTGGTGCATTACATTTTACTATGTAAGCGTATACCTGACGCCTTTTTGGAAATGAGCGGTAATTCTGGGCTACTCTTACCCACTGATTTAATGTGCCTAAAACTGGCGTGGAAACACCACTTTTCTGACATGTCGCCCTTTGTCTCAGTCTCAGTTTGTCTCAGGGCAAGGGCAGCAAAGTGAATCTCTGCTAGAGTGAGAAAAAACCTTGCTACAACTTTACATAAAGAATATTTAGCTAAATAATCTATTTGTTAGGGTATGTCAAACACATTGTTAGGCAGAAGTTGAGAAACCAGATATATACTTAATGTTGTGGGATGATATGTTTTGACTGGCTATACAGAAAAAGATTTTTTCATAAGACTATAGGGAGGTGCCTTGAACATAACTTAAGGCCTACATGATGTGTTAGCATGGGCGACTTTCTTCAAAAATTCGGATTTCGGTCAACTTCGCCGTATTTTTCCGCCAAAAGTTCGATTTCGTTTCTGAATTACTTCGGCACGAATCGAAGTTAAAAAAGAAGCTATTCCGGGCTGCACAGAGACCTGCAGGGTGCTGTAGATCGTTGTGACATGCTTAAATATGCAGAGGGTGCTGGTTTGGTATTTAATACAAGTTGTGTTTTAGTATGAAACCGCCTGTTGTTCTGACCGCCGCTTTAGCAATACGCTTAACTATAAAATCCCTGGGCACTTAAGAGGGAACAAATATGACATAATAAAACTCATGCGGGGAATGTAGCCTGATAAAGTAATGCCAGCGAAAGCGGAAGAAAAAATAACAAGTGAGGAGCTCAGGTGGTGGCAACTTTAGTGACAGAGTGTGGAGGTGGAGGCGGACAGCCACAGCAGCATGAGGTCAGGCGCAGTGGCACAATGGACATTCTGGGGTGGGCAAATAACACGAGGAAGGCCACTGAGTGGCTCAATGACTGAGTGCGGAAGGTCACGGCTTGGCAGCTGTATGAGGTCTAGGCAGTTGGAACAATGACAATTCTGGTAGGGGACAAAACAAGGAGTGTAAGCCACCAAGGAATGGCACAATCACACAGTGTGGAGGTTCACGGCGGGGCCTGCAATATGAGATCAGGCAGTGGCTCAATGACTTCTGGAGGCGGCTAAACAGTATTAGGCAACAGAGTGGCACAATACTCTGTGTGGAGGTCACGGCCTCGGCAGCAGTTGAGATCAGGCATGTGGCACAATGACATTCTGGACGGTGGCACAAAACAGGAGGAAGCCACAGAATGGCACTATGACTGAGAGCGGATGGTTCACGGCGGCCAGCAGCATGAGTTTAGGCGTGGCAAATTCGACACAGGGTGGAGGGCACGGCAGGAGTTCTACAGCAGCAGCATGAGGTTCATGAGAGTGGCAACACATGACATTATGGATGGGGGAAAAACAGTATTTAGGCCCACTGAGTGGCACAATCACACAGTGTGGTGGTCACGGCGCTTCAGTTGAGGTCAGGCCAGTGGCACAGATGACATTCTGGAGGCGGCTATACCAGTATTAGGCCAAGGTGGCACAATCACACAGTTGTGGAGGTCTCGGGAGGCAGCTCAGTATGAGATCAGGCAGTGGCACAAATGACATTCTGGAGGGTGGCAAAAACAGGGATGATAGCCACAGAATGGACACAATGACTGAGAGCGGAGGTCACGGCGGCAGCAGCATGAGGTCAGGCAGTGGCACTTGACGCAGTCGAGCGAGGGCACGGCAGGAGTCACAGCAGCTGCATGAGGTCATGAGAGTGGACAATGACATTCTGGGAGGCTGGCAAAAACAGGAGGAAGCCACAGAGTGGCCAATGATGGATCGGATTGGGTCACCAGCGGCAAGCAGTTATGAGGTCAGCAGTGCCACAATGGACATTCTGGAGATGGCAAAACAGGAGGAAGGCTACAGAGTGGCACAATGACTGAGGAGCGGAGGGTCACCGGCGGCAGCAAGCGTGGTCAGGCTGTGGGACACCAATGATATTCTGGTGGCAGGCAAAACAGTATTAGGCACAGAGTGGACTCAATGATACAGTGTGGAGGGTCAAGGACAGCAGTAGCATGTTGAGATCAGCTCAGTGGCACAATTGACACTTATGGAGGCGGCAAAAGGAGTGTATTAGGCCAACAGAGTGGCAACAATTCACACAGTGGAGTTCACGCCCCTGGCGGCAGCAGTATGAGATCAGGCAGTGCACAATGACATTCTGGAGGTGGCAAAACAGGAGGACAGCCAAGAATGGCACAATGACTGAGAGCGCGAGGTCAATGGCAGGCAGCAGCATGAGGTCATGCGTGGACAATGGACACCGGTGTGGAGGGCACGGCAGGAGTCCCACAGCAGCAGCATGAGGTCAGGACGAGTGGTACTAATGACATTCTGGAGTGGCAAACTGGAGGGAAGCCTCGAGTGGCACAATGACTGAGAGCGGAGGTCACGCGGCAGCACATGGAGGTCAGGAGAGTTGGCACAATGACCATTCTGGTGGTGGCAAAAACACGAGGGAAGACACAGAGTGGCACAATGACTGAGAGCGAGATGAGTACGGCGGCAGCAGCAAGAGTCAGGCAAGTGGACTATGACACTTGTGGATGGACATGGCAGCAGCACTCAGCAGCATGAGGTCCAGACTGTGGCACAATGACACAGTGGTGGATGGTCACGAGACAACAGCATCAGCAGCAGCCAGATGAGGTATAAGAAGTGGCACATTGACCGAGTGTTGAGGTGGGTGGCCAATACCAGTCATGGTAAGATGGTGGTAGCCTGATGGAGAAAATCTGTCAGCCGAGGTGTGGCATCAGGCACGAGTGGCCGGCATCAGAATGGTGGCTGTGGCAGGTAGTTTGACCCAGACTGAGCCTAAGCATTGGATGTGTGTAAATCCTGGGCCGTTCCACGCCTGATTCATCTTGACAAAAGGTCAGTAGTTCCACATTTCCCAGTGGACAAGCGGGTTCTCCGTGGTGGTTAAACGATGGCCCCAGCCGCATCTGCAAACCCGCTCTGATTGCCACACTTACTGGCCGGGCAGGACAGTTTCCACTGCTCAAACTCGGCAAGTTGCGGCCACACATCCAGTTTGTGCCAATTGTTTCAGCGGATCTTCTAACTGAGGTGCAGAGTGATGTCCTATGTAGGCCACATAATGTTGGTTCAGGAACTGCTCCAAGGTTCTGCTGCTGCTGCCTGCTGGCGTGTGCCATCCTCACTAGGCGGGTGAAGGAAGCTGCTCATCAGTGACTCAGACTTAGGTTTACTATGATGGAGCTGGTTAATGCTCCTTCCCCCCCACCTTCCCCGGGCCGCCGCGGCAGTAGGACTGTGAGCGCTGAGGAACACCCCGCGGTCAGACCTGTCAGAGGAGGGACGATGCGATACAAATAGGCAGCGGCCAACTGATTACGGAGGATTTCCATATTCGTATTTGAGTTAGTCTTCCCTTCTCATTAGCTGGGAAAAAGGATCCCATTTTGAGACCGGTGGAGGTTAGCGAGGGTCAATAGGGTGGAGAGCCAGAAAGAAGTATCACTCTGTGGATGCTGGATTTATTCGGCTGTCACAGCCAGGCAAATAAGCATGCTGGGGCCATGCTGCACAAGTGTACTCCAAGGGGCTCCTCTCCATTTCGCCACTGTATACTGCCACGGTGCTTGGGGGATCATCTGCCTCATATTTCCTCATCTCCCATCCACCTCCTCCAGCTGTCTGCTCCTCCTCTATTGTCACGCTGGGTAGAAAATCCACTCATTTCACCAGAACAATGCTTCTGCTCCAATGTCTCCTCTCATTTCAGTCCCCACCGGACTCATGTGGCCAAGAGATGTCAGTAGCCATGTCTCCAGGTCCCCTGCCCAGACAGATTTCTCAGATCGTGTTCAGGACATGAGAGCAGTGGAATGACGTTATTCACACCGTAGTCCTGCGACTGGACAAATAACGTGCCCTCCTCGAATGGCCCTGAACATAAATGGCAGGGTCACTGCATGAGCTGCCACTGGCTGACACCAAAGTTACACAGGGGAGTACTTCTGCCCCCCCCCCCTCTCTTGCTGGTTCATCAAAAATCGTTAATGGCTTCTCCTGTTCATTACAGGCGGTCCAACATGGGCAGGTGGAAATTCCAAAGGGATGGAAACATAGCATATCAGAGTGTGTTGGGGGAGGCGTTCTGCGGCTGCAATTCGAGGTGGGTGTTCCTGGCTTTTTACGAATGGATATAGTGCATGCACTGTTTCCTGGCCATTTCTCATGAATGTTCTGAAGTCAGGTGGAAGGACTTCAGGAACTTTTCACAACCAGATTAACACTCGTGCGCCTATGCAGGGCGCATGGACCATCACCTCCTCCGGTGCATCGCGGACATCATGTTTCCCTCCCATTGTCCAGTCACCATGTTTCCGATTTGCAGTTGGCGCGGAGAAAGCCAACATCGATTCTTGCTGCAATGTCGCGTAACAGTTCCTCCCATGTGTGACTTCGTTCGCAGTAAGCAAGCCAGGTGTAGAACTGCGTGGACACGCTTGTTGTGCCCTACAAATGGTAGTTATGATGGAGCAGTACTTGTGGAGGCTGTGAGATGGTGGTGGTCGGTGAGACTGGAGGAGGCGGGGACTTGGCGCAGGGCTGTGCCAGTTTGACAATCGTGGAGGAGAATAGCGGGCGTCTCCTTCCAAGTTGTTGTTGTGCCTGCGCCGGAAAGCACATTAACCAGTGGGCCGTAAGGACAGTACTGGCCCTGACATAGTTACAAGTTCCTGTCGTCCGCTGCTGCCGTGCACTTGGAAAAAACTGCGATAAGCGCAAGGACTGACCCACCTTATGTTCTACATATTATGAAGTGCCTTTTTGGATAAGAAATACGGCTTGGAACTTCCATCTCGGCTCGGCATCAAGTACAATTAGTTCTCCTGATCGGTGCAGAGTCCACCTTTTTGGAAAGGGGAGGACTCAGTACCAACAACTGGACAGGAGGCACCGGGTCAGCTTGCTGCACCTTAGGATGGTTGGACGCATAATGTGTTCTCTTTGCAATCGCCTCGGCTGAAGGGAACTGCTGGCGCCATGAGTAGCGAGGAGCAGGGGAGCATCTGGAACGGGGTGTGATGACAAAGTGAAAACAGGCTCCCTTCTGCCGAGTTGGTGGAGCACTTGACTGGCTGCTAATGGCATGACGTGCCAACTGGGCGCTGGCTGCTGCTGCTGTTGCTGCGGCGGCAGGATGGGACCACCACATCTGAGCCACGTTTCTCCCAGGGGCCACCGGATGGTGACAATGCATGTGTTGAGCAGGGCCGTAGTGCCAACGTTAGATCCCTGGCCACGCTTTCTCTTTCTGCTTACAGATTCTACATATACCCATTTTCGGTCCTCCGGTGTCTTGCAAAGAACATTTTTGGCCAACACCGCCGCGTACGGGATTTTACCACAATCAAAATTGCTCCGCACTGAGTGGACTACTGCCGCCGCTGCCGCACGCGTGCCCTGATGCCGCTACCACTTCTTGGACCTGCGAAGCAGGTTTTTTTACACCCGTGCCGCTTGGCTCCCGACCTCTCCACTGCTGCTATCCTGGGACTCTCGGCCTCAGACCACTTGCTGGCTGCGACGCTGGCCTGAGCGCAAGGCTGACGCCCTCTTCTACTGAACGTTGATGAAGTCCTAGCCTTCTGCCGGCTCCCAAGTGCCGGGGTCGGACTACATCATCATCTTTTTGTGTTTCATCGTCACTGCTTCCTCATCACGGTCTTGGTTATTGCAAAGGGCTGACTCTCACAACATGACTCCAAATTGCCAATCTCCACATTATACTTGCCGTCCTACTGCATAGACGCAGGGGATTTTGGCCCATGTCTTCGCTGCCAAGTAGCGGCTGAATGCCATCCTCATATTGATTCTCCTCGCTATATAGTGGCGCTGAGCCCCAGACACATTGTTGATCTATGGCTGAGGGAACCGGATGGGACAGAGGCGGGCTGAGGACAGGTGAGGGCACGCTGTAAACCGCACCTCCGGGCCATGCCAAATAAGGGTTGTGTCTGTGGTTCCCACCGACTCTTGGCTGGGGTTGTTAGATGTCTTCTGGGAGGAAGAGGATGACCTAGTCAACCAATCAAGAACCCTTGGGTTGCCTGAACCTAAACCACTCGGCAGCTTGATCTGGAACTGCAGGATGTTGTGGCCCTCACCGTGTGACCCTGCTGCGAAGTCCCCTTGTGTGCTGCAACCTGGGCCCTGTTCCAGGAATTGTTTGTGCCACTGCCACGCGGCAGGTGCAGAGCTGCGACTTATCTGTCTGACATTACTGTTTGTTCGGAAAATGTAAAGAACTGTTTGATGTTGATATCTGTATTGATATAAAACATACACTCCTGTTTTTGAATCCAAATGAACCCAGAAACAAGCTTGGGGAACCCTTGGAATAAATTGCGCTCCACAAATGGCCAGGAAAAATTTACTTGTATGTGTCGTTTTAAAAACCACTTGTGTGTTTTACTAAATGGTTAAAAGCACAAAACAGGCTTAAATTAACTTTCAGGTCATGAATTAGGCTACTGGAAAAATGTATATATTTTTGGCGTTGAAAATGACGGTTTATTTTTGTCCGCACACAAGCAAAAACAACGCTTAATTAACCCCTGGATTGTAAACTTTGAGCCAAAGAATTGAGCCGCACAATCTAGTAGCTTTTGTAGCGTTCTACAATTGCGTGTTTTTCTACGGCCACACATCAAGAGATACAGTTGTAATTAACCTTTGCTTCGTGAATTAGGCTACAGGAAAAATTTATATATGTTTGGCGTTGAAAAAGACGGTTTATTTTTGTCAGTCAAACAGCCAAAAACTTACACTTAATTATCCCATGGATGTAAATTGCGCAATGAATTGAGCAGCACAATCTAGTAGCTTTGTAGCGTGTTTAAAATTGCGTGTTTTCTACGCCACATCAACAGTGGATACAGTTGTAATTAACCTTTGCTTGTGATTTAGGCTACAGGAAAAAATTTATATATTTTGAGCGTTGATAAATGACGGGTTATTTTTGGCAGCACACCAGCAAATACAACGCCTTTATTAACCTCTGGATGTTAAAATTGCGCCAAAGAATTGAGTCCGCTCAAAATAGTAGCATTGTAGCGTGTTGAAATTGCGTTTTTCTACGCCACCTCATACAAGACATACAGGTTGTAATTAACTTTGCTTCGTGAATTTGGCTGACAGGAAAATAAATTTATATATTTTGGCAGTTGAAAAAGGCGGTTTATTTTTGTCAGCTCCCTGCATAACATCGCTTAATTTTACACCGGGTATGTAATTTGCCGTTCAAAGGAATTGAGCCGCACAACTAGTGCTTTTTGTAGCGTGTTACACTATTGTTACAATTGCGTTGTTTTCTACGCTACACACAAGAGATACAGTTATATATTAACATGTTGCTTGTGAATTTAGGCTACAGGAAAAATTATATATTTTGGCGTTGAAAAGAACGGTTTATTTTTTTCAGCACACCAGCTAATAACAACGCATAATTAAACCCAGGACTGTAATTTGCGCCAAAGAATTGAGCCGCACTATCTAGTTGCTTTTTAGCGTGTTTCAATTGCGTGTTTTTTACGCACACAAATAGAGATACTCAGTTGTAATTTACCTTTCGTTTTGATTAGGCGTACAGGAAAATTTATATATTTTGGCGATGGAAAAATAAAAGAAGGTTTATTTTGTCAAGCACACCAGAAAAACAACGCGATAATTATCCCCTGGATGTAATTGCGCCAACGAAATTGGTGCCTGCCGCCACAAAATAGGTAATTTGTGGTGTTACAATTGCAGTGTTTTCTACGCCACACAACAGGAGATACAGTTGTAATTTTCCTTGCTTGTGAATTGGGACTACAGGAAAAATTTATTATTTTTGTCGTTTGATAATGACGGTTATTTTTGAAGCACACCACAACACAACAACCTTAATATCACCTGGATGTAAAATTGCGCCAATTAATTGAGCCCCACAAACTTGTTGCTTTGTAGCGTGATACATTGCAGTGTTTTCTTAAGCCACAAAACAAGAGATACAGTTGTATTTAACCTTTGCTTTGATTTTGAGCTACAGAAAAATGTATATATTTTGGCGTTGAAAAAGGACAGTTTTTTTTTGTCAGCACACAAGCAAAACAACGCTTAATTATCCCCTGGATGTATAATTGCGCAAAGATTTGAGACGCACAAATTGTAGCTTTGTAGCGTGTTTACAATTGCGTTGTTTTTCTACGGCCCACACAACAAGAGATTACAGTTGTAATTCAACCTTTGCTTGTGATTTAGGTACAGGAAATATTTTTATTTATTTTGCGGGTTGAAAAAGACGGTTTCTTGGGGTCAGAACAACCAGCAAAACAAAGCTTAATTTTTTCAACCCCTGGATGTAAATTGCCCAAAGAATTTGAGCCCACCAAAATGTAAGCTTGATGCGTTTCTACAATTGCGTGTTTGCTACGCCACACAACAAGGAGGATACAGTCGTAATTAACCTTTTGCTTGTGATTTTGGCTACAGGAAAAATTTATATATTTGGCAGTTGAAAATGAGGTTTTTTTTTGTCAGACACCAGCAAAACAACGCTTAATTAACCCCTGGATGTAAATTGCGCCAAAAAGAATGAGCCGCACAAACTAGTAGCTTTATTAGCGTTTTACAATTGCGTTGTTTTTCTACGCCACACAACAAGAGATACAGTTGTAATTAACCTTTGGTTTGTGATTTAGGCTACAGGAAAAATTATATATTTTGGCGTTGAAAAAAGACGGTGTTATTTTGTCAGAACCCAGCAAAACAACGCTTAATTAACCCTGGATGTAAATGCGCCAAGTAATTGAGCCGCACAAACTAGTAGCTTTTTAGGTGTTTACAATTGCTGTGTTTTCTACGCCACACACAAGAGATTACACGTTGTAATTTTCCTTTTGATTTGTGAATTAGGCTAAAGGAAAAATTTATATATTTTGGCGTTGATAAAAGACGGTTTATTTTTGAATGACACACCAACAGAAACAACGCTTAATTACCCTGGATGTAATTGCGGCCAAATACATTGAGCCACCACAAACTAGTAGTTTGGTAGCGTGTTACAATTGCGTGTTTTACTACGCAAACAACAAAGAGATACAGTTGTAATTAACTTTGTGGTGATTTAGGCTCTCAGGATAAAAATGTATATATTTTGGCGTTTGAAAAAGACTGTTTATTTTTGTCAGACACCAGAAAAAACATCGCTTAATTAACCCCTGGATGTAAAATTGCGCCCTAAGAATTGATGACGCACAAACTAGTAGCTTTATTTGTAGCGTGTTACAAATTGCGTGTTTTCTACACCACACAACAAGAGATTACAGTTGTTATTTATCTTTGTTGTGATGTTGGCTACAGGAAAATTTATATATTTTGGCGTTGTAAAAAGACGGTTTCTTGGGGTCCGCAACTCAGCAAAACCTAAGCTTAATTAACCCCTGGATGTAAAATTGCGCCAAGAATTGAGCCCCACAAAATTAGTAGCTTTGAAGCGTTTACAATTGCGTGTTTCTACGCACACAACAAGAGATACAGTCGTAATTACCTTATGCTTGGAATTAGGCTTCAGGAATAATTTATATATTTTTGGCGTAGAAAAAGACGGTTTATTTTTGGTCAGCACACCAGCCAATAACACGCTTAATTAACCCCTGGATGTAAATTGCGCCCACCAAAGAATTGAGCAGCACAAAACTCAGTAACTTTGTTTAGTGTTACAATTTCGTGTTTTATACGCCACAACAACAAGACATACAGTTGTAATTAACCTTTGCTTGTGAATTAGGCTACAGGAAAAATTTATATATTTTGGCGTTGAAAAAGACTGTTTCTTGGGGTCAGCACACCAGCAAAACAACGCTTAATTAACTCCTGGATGTAAAATTTGCGCAATGAATGAGCAGCCAAAATGAAGTGTATTTGTATTGTAAAAAAGCTGTTGCTTTAAATGAAGACAACAGGAACTGGCTTAGATCCCACTTGGATATTGAATGTATATGCAGCTGCAGTGGACGCACACTGGATTTCCGTTCCAATACCCCAAAAAATTGGAAATAGAACATAAAGAGAACAGTCTCTGAGACAAGCTGAGACACCCCACAGAAATCGCTATATAGAAATCAATTCTTCAGTAAGAGCTATCAGCCGCGGCAGCACCTTCCCTGATGAGCACAGTGAGAGGAGTGTGAGCTCCCGGCGTCGCGCCCGGACTTATATAGTGCGGTGACGTCACAGAATCCCGTCGGTCTCTGATTGGCTTCACCTCTGCACATGTCATGCAGGCTATGCCCTTCTTCCTCCCAGAGTGCTTTGCCCCATGTAGCGCCATGTGCTCGCAGCCATTTTATCAATCAAAAGCACACTTCGTTCACCCGAAGTACCCCAAAGTTCGACTTCGTTCCGAACCGAAGTTTTCCTGAAATTCTAAACGAATTCCACTTCGTTAGAATCAATTCGCCCATCTCTAATGATGAGCAATGAGAATCTGCCTGGTTGCTCCAGATTTGTCATAGCATTAAACTACGGTGTGGAGTCTAAGGGATCCCCATTGTGCAGGGTTCTGGGCTTTGCTATAGGGAACCTCTAAAGTAGTCTCTAATAGCAACAGTTGAAAAATATAATGATGGTACCAAAGTATTAGGCAATTATTGTAGTTGGTTGGACAGGCAAAGGTCAGGAAAGGCAGACAGAGTTCTTTAAATATGTTGGATGATCAGGAGGTCAGGGTAGACAACAAACATATGAGGTCAGAAAACAAGCTGGGTCAGAAATAGAATAGAATAGACTTTGGCAGAAATCATGGAACGCCAACAGTGGAATTATCAACAGGAACCTCAAATTAAACAGATTCTGGAAGAATCACCTGGGGATGTTGCCATTAGATTCTCCTGTATGATAAGAGAACTCAGCCCAAGGAATTGCATGCCTAAGAAAATATGCAAGGGCAAATATGTACACAGAAGTTGAAGGAAGCCAAATGAACTGCAAAAGAAAGAACAGGCAATGGAATAAAATGTACAATGTTGGAAATGCAGTCTACAACTACCTAGATAACTGAGCAATATGAAGAGCAGGGCAAGACCATTATAAAGACTATGGCACTATGAGTTTACAAAGTTAAGAAATGTCAAAGAATGTAACATGCTAGCAAGTATTCAGTGCAAGACTTTATTCCATGCAGAAATTGAAAAAGCCATTAAATGACAGGATTGGACACTAATAATGGAGTGAAATAAACTCCAAGGACACACAGCATGATGACAAGCCAACCTGGAGGAAAGAACCCAGGAGAGAATGCCCCTTCACCTCAAAAATTAAAATCTTCCTTGACGGAAAGCCATGTAAATGCACTGATACTGCAGATACAATGACACTAGGGCAAATAAATTTGTGGTTCCATAAACAAACGCAGTTATTCAAGAGGTGAGGTTTCACACACCAGAGAGGTTGTTGGGTGATCAGTGGAAAGGGCCGACAGCCGTCAACCGCTTTGACCTGGTGTATACCTTATTTCTTCAGCTTCCCACATTCTGGTTAACTCTGATGAGGGCCTACACAGGTCAAAACATCAAGGACCTTGGAATTCTCTAATATACCTGTCACGATTGTGCTGGGCAGACCCTCTGGATCTGACTCTGGTCGCTGGCCACGGCCGCTGCGACCAAAACTGCAGCTTCGGCCATGATACTTTCCCCAAGTGTGAACTCTGTCTGCTAAGCTTTTAATGCTTTATTGATTCCTGGCCAATGCCCGTGGCGAGGAATCATCCAGCACTATTTGGGTTAACGTGTTCTTTTGATGATTCTGTTCTACTTCTTCCTCTTCTCTATTTATAGTCTCAGCTTTCTGTCTTCCTTGCCTGCTATACGGTTTCCTCTACCTATGGCTCGCCTGTATTCTTATTTGCTTATCTCTGTGTTCTTTGACTCTTGCTTGGACCCTGGTTACTCTCTTGTCTCTCGTTTCTGTGCCTCGTCCGTGTCTCTGTGTGCATCCCTGACAGTCCCTAACAGTACCACTATATTATTCACACAGAGAGACATATACCTATCTTCCTTTGTATGTCTTACTATTTGAATAAATGAATCATTAACTTACATTAAACTAAAGGTGTGCCGCAAATATGCAGGGTCAAATGAATGAGACAAGGGGCCTTATGTATGAAAACTGAAAGACTGTCTTTGTTGCCCATAGCAACTAATCAGATATCAGCTTTCATTTCATATATTACTTTGGAAAAATGAAAGCTGAACTGTGGTCTGTTTAGATGGCCACAGGATGTTGCTAATGCTCCAAGGCCAACTTGATTGCTAGGAGTTTGTGATCTCTAATATTTTAGTTCTTTTCATCAGGAAAAAATGCTTTAAAGACACTGCAGAACATTGTTATGGCTTTGCTCCCCTTTGAAGCGATGTTGGCTGCTAAACTTATGAGAAGAATAGTTTTGAGGGAAACCCTTGATGTTGGCCTAAAGCAGAGGTAAAGGACTCTTTGCTAAGGCTTATTCATTGTTTCCCTAGATTTAAATTAAGCTGCCTCCCCCTCTTAAAACCAGTTTAGTGAATACCTTTGCCTCTGAATTCTGACAAAGTTTGTAAATCAAGGAAGTATTTGTTCTTCACAGTGATTTTATTCAAGCCCCAATGGTCTATAGCAGTGGTTGTGAACTTGTGCTAGAGACGGCACTCATAGCCCTTTCTGTCAGTACATGTGTAGGATAACCAACTGGGCGGTATTTAATTTGTACCGGTCCTATTCACCGTAGTACATTGCATTTAACACTTTGGGTGACATGTATGAACGGGCCTACGCCCGTATTTTGCAGCCAAAAACCCGTCGTAGCCCTGTTCTATAGATGTATAAAAGCTGTACTGCTAAACTTGGCACAATCTGCGCCAGACATGACACTTTTGAATGTGGCAAGTTTGTGAGGGGCGTGTCCCACCAGAATCATGCAAATGCTTTGAAGTTTGGAGTGAAACATATTGTAATGACTTGGGGTAGTGGATCCACTGGACCACCGCAAGCGATTGTACAGGCCACACCAGGGAGCGGAGTCTAAGTGGGTCCCGCTGTTCACCAGAGCCCGACGCAAGTTGGGATGGACTTGCCACAGCGGGATTCCACCAGGTCGCTACCTCTGATGAGACTTGCTTGTGGAGGCAGCCGAGGTGCAATGCGGTTTAGAAAAGGCGGGGACAGGCCAGAAGGTCAAGACAGGCAGCGAAGGTTCGTGGTCAAGGGACGAGAGCGAACAGGACTGGTACACAGAAATGGCTAACCAGACTTCAAAAAGGCTTCCTCGCATAGGTAGACGCACTATGGATTCAGCAGAGGCATGCCGGAGGTGGAGCCATTATATAGGGTCAGCAGCCGGCAATCAACCAATTACCGGTGCGCTGGCCCTTTAAATCTAAGAGGGTCGGCGCACGGGGACGTGCACACCCAGCCGGCAGACGGACGCGAGGAAGCAGGAGCACGTTGAGGTAAGCAGATGCGCCCAGGAGAGCGAGTGCGTCCGTGGCCCGATATGCAGACTGTGGCGCCACTCGCTCCCGGCACACGGGGACCGACGGGGGCACGAGTGTGCCCGCAGCCCGTCCTGTGGGCTGTGGTGCAACTCCTGACACATATGAATGTGCCAAAATTTGGTGCATAACTGTCGTACAAATCCATACTGATTTCACAGTGGCACAGCTGAGACAAATTTTACCGTAGAACGGGTCACATGTATAAAGTGCTGGGAGACACTTTCATACATACTGGTGCCTTCTACACTCCTCTAAAGTGATTTCAAACTAGCGCGTTGGCGTAAGGTTTCAAACATGTCGCCCTTTGTCTTTTTGGGGGTACGGCAGACCATACTTCCTTCTGATTGTACGAGGAAAGTGAAGAAGCCAGAGCCTGTGAGCTAGCTGTTCTGGAGCTTCCATTACATGTCCTAATCATTCTTCCTTGTGTGGGGTCATCCCCACACATACATATAATATACCAATATACAATATAAACTCACATGTGGTGTATATGTAACATATATATGCTATACACTGTATGGTCAAATGATTTGTTTTTGTTGCCCACAGCAACCAATCATCCCATAGCATCCAATGAGAGCTCAGCTTGCATTTCCTCTGCTGAGATCTGATTGCTCTGGTTAAATTGCCCTATTTTTGAAATCTGACGTGTCACTTTATGTGGGAATAACTTTTTGATACTTTTACCTATCTATGTGATTCAGAGAATATTTTCTCATGGCACATTGTTTTTTTAGTTAGTAAGAAATTTTGTTCCATACAATTCATGTTTATTTGTGAAAAATATCAAAATATCTTGAAAATATAGAAAAAATTGCTATTTTCAAAGTTCAAAAATTTCTGCGCCTAAGACAGATAGTTATTCCGCACAAAATAATTTATAACTAGCATCTACCATACATCTACTGTAGGTTGGCTTCATTTTTGAAATGTCTTTTTCTTTTTTTAGGACATTAGGGGGCTTAGAAATTTAGTAGTAATTTTTAAAATTTTCAAGAAAATTTGCAAGATTTACTTAGGGCTCAGTTCTGACATTACTTTGAGGGAACTGTATGTTAGAAAAAATAACTGCATCTAAGAAACTACACCCCTTAAAGTATTCAAAACAGCATTTAGGAAGTTTATTTCCCCATTAGGTTTTTCACAGAAATTAAAGCAAAATGGAGGAGAAAATTTAAAACTTTTGCAGATTTTCAGTTTTTATCCCTTATTCACTGGAACACGGTAGATGTGTCCAGGGAAATGCAACTCAACGTAGATTCCCCCAATTCTGCCATTTTTAGAGATGTCCTATATGTGGCCCTAGTGCACTATTTGACTATACCACAAGCCTCAGAATAGGAGGAGCACCTACTGGACTTTGGGGTCTCATTTTCAATACAATTTTCTTTAGGCACCATTAGGCAAAACTTAGTTAACACCCAAAAAAAGACCCCATATTAAGGAATATATCCAGAGGTATAGTGAGTATATCAACCCCACAGGTCTTTCACAAATTTTTTTTTAGCGTTGTGAAAATGAATTTTTTTTTTTTTTTAACACTTTGCAATTTTAGCTGTAAATGTTGCATTTTACAGGGAATCCTGGAAAGAAAGCACCCCAAAATTTGTTTCCCAATTTCTTCAAAGTTCAGAAATACCTTAATGAGGGTGCAAACTGCTGTTTGGGCTCATGGCAGGGATGGAACACAGATTTTGGTGGGTGCCATGTTGTATTAACAAAGCCCGCAAGTACAAGAACAGGTAAAACCTTCAAGAAGTCACCCCCATCTTGGATTCAACACCCCTCATGGATCTCATCTAGAGGTGAATTGTGCATTTGGGCACATAGTTGTTCCATAGTTTTTTTAGCACTGGGCCATGAAAGTGAGAGGAAAAAAATGCAGTAGCGACATTGTTTTTTGGACTTCATTTTTACAGTGTTTGCCTTGCGGTATAAATGACAGGACAACTTTACTATGCCGGTCAGTACTATTGCAATTATATACATTTTACATAGATTTTTATGTTTTATTTCTTTTACACAGAAATGTAGTTTGGAAAAAATTGTGTTTTTGTGTTGTCATAGTCTGAGAGCCATAACTTTTTTTATTTTTCTGTAAATGGAGCTAATTAAGGGCTTGTTTTTTGTGGAATGTGTTGCTCTTTTTATTGGTAACATTATGGGGTGCATATGAAGCTTTGATCACTTTTTATCAAGGTTTGTGCAAGGTGTTTTCAACAAAATACAGCAATACTGGTTGTGTTGTTGTTTTTATTTTTACCGCGGTCAACATGTGGTATAAATGACATGCTAGCTTTACTCAGCAGGTCAATACGATTACAGAGATACCCAATTTGTATATTCTTTTTATGTTTTACTGCTTTTACACAATAAAAACACTTATTGAAAAACACGTTTTTGCATCACCATAATCTAAGAGCCATAACTGTTTTATTTTCTGTGTACAGAGCGGGTACTGGCTTGTTTCTTGCGGGATGAGTTGACATTTTTATTGGTATCATTTTTGGGGGACAAGGCTTTTTGATAGCTTTTTTTGAAAGGCGGGGTGAAGAAAATACTGCAATCCTAGTAGTGTTTTCTTGTTTTTATTTTTAACAGCACTCACCAGCAGTATACATGACATATTAGTTTTGCTCTGTGGGTCAATTCGATTATGGCAATATCCAATTTATATAGTGTTTTTTATGTTGAAGTGCTTTAAAAGATAGTTTTTTTTGTGTAGAACAATATTTATGCATCACTTTCTTCTGATAGCCATAACCTTTTTATTTCTCTGTGTAAGGGCTTAGTTTTTACAGGATGAACTGATGTTTTTATTGGTACCACTTTGGCTTTTACATGCATTTTTGATCGCTTTGCATTCCATTTTATGTGCTGTGGGATGAACGAGGAGGATCTGACAGATGCCTTTCCATTACTATCGGGGTACAGAGAAAAGCCAGGTTACCATCAGAAGGGGGACCATTTAATGTGATGGTCCGCTTCTGGGGTGGCTTAGGGTTGGTATTTTTAGGGTACTTTCACACAGTACAGTTTTAGTTCAGTTTTAACAGCGCTCCAATTAAACTGCCTTTATTACCAGCAAGACATTTTCAATTGTCTAAACTATTTGGAAAGTGAGTAATCAATTAGTGTGTTCATAATTCACCAGACTTTAAACACAGTAACTGATTACTTACTTGAAACACCTTTCCGAACAATTTAGACAACTGAAAGAAGTTTGCTGGTAATAAAGGTAGTTTAATTGGAGCGTAGTTAAAACTGCACCAAAACTGCGCTGTGTGAAAGCACCCTTAGGATGGAAAAGATTCAATAGCCATGCACTTTCCCATCCTGATAGTATCAGACAGCAGCTGTCACTTTTACCTAAGTTGCTTATGAAAAGGGGGGAACAACATTATTTTTTTATCATTTGTTTATTAAAAACCTAAAAATGGCGACATGGGGTCCCTCCTTTTTCATAACCAGCCAATATAAAACCGACAGCTGCAGCCTGACACTATCAGAATGGTAAGCTCCATGGATATTGGACCCTTCCCACTCTAAAAATACCAGCCCGCGGCTGCTCCAGAAGCGGACCATCAAATTAGACTGTCCACTTCTGATGGTTATCCAGTTCTTCCCAGTACCCCTGGTGCCTTGGGTTGCAAAAATCCACCGCTGGCTGACACCAAGTCAGAGCGATAGGAATAGAGAGGCGACTGTCAGACACCTCCATTACTAGCACTGGAATAAAATGGAAAAAAATCCACACTGACATAACAGAAAAAAACACTTTATTTAAATAAACACTCCCCAACTATATCCCTCATTGACCATTTTATTAAGGAAATAAATCCAATGCTAATCCGATGTAGTCCAACAACTCCGACGCAATCCAAAAGGAAAACCTATGAAAATAAACACTATGCAAACATATATCGGCTACCTAGTGTCCAGGAAAGCTGGGTGATGCCACATCCCCCAGAACAACTTATTTTCCTATTAGTAGGAAAGTTGGATATCTGCTACAGAGTTTATGGCATCACCCAGCTTTCCTCGAGGCTGCACAATAACAACCCCCATAGCATATAACCATATTTCCTATCCTAGGAAAGCTGGGTGCCTGCTGTGGGGAATGGGGCGTCACCGACAGACACGCACAGACATGTGCACTCACACATAGACACACACAAACACCCATATACAGATATATATGCACACCAGTGTACACACACTCACACCCATGTACACACACGCAAACCCATGTACACACATGGATACCCATGTACACACATTCAAATGTACACACACATCCATGCACACACACACGTACATACACGCACACCCATGTACCATTTCCGGTGCAGCAGCCCCTTTCTGCAAAGCCTTGGCAACTTTCAGCTTAGTCACAGAGGTTGCTAAAAGTGTGTAACATGATGTGCCAAAAATGCTCCACTTTCTGGCATATTTTACACTTTTGTAGTGCAGCGACAATGGCGTATGTAGGCCAGTGTGTAAAGCCAGCTATGCAGACCTTAAAAATATAAAGTTTTCAATATTACATTTTGATATAATTTCTTATAAATATATTTATATAAATCCACAGATTTAAAGATCAGTCTAGTGCTCCAGTGTGTCTTTATTTTTATAGCACCTTGCCTACTATTTTACCATTACATTTATTTCGAACACAGTCAAGCACTGCATATCCACTTGGTGGGAGCAAGATCAGTGATAAGCGATATGCGAGAAAAGAAACTTTGACCTAGTTCACATCTACATCGGAGGTTTAGTTCAGAACCTCTAACGGTCCCCACTGACTTCCAAACAGAACCTCCAGCGCTGATGTGAACCAGGCCTTACTTTGTTAAAAGCTCTGACATCTCTGAAAACTTTGTTGACATTAGATTCCCCAGCACCGTTGGCCAATTGCCCCTACCAGACACCTTTGCCTGGATTTCACCTAGCCGGTTTGATGCATGGTTCATTTTTCTTATGGATGTTTTAAGTCAAACCTAAAATGGCATGTCTTTCATCTCACAAGTATAAGGGTAGGGGAGACTTCTGGTAGCTGTGTGTGGAGCAAATCACATCTACACACAGCTGCCAATGGCTTAAAGGGGTTGTTCCATCTAGCTGTTTTCACTCTTCACAGTCTCTTCAGGCTTACATTTCCTGTGCAGACTGTGGGCAGGTCTACAGTAGTGACCGACATTTCAGCTCTGCTAGCTCCTTTTTCTAGGTGAGCCTGTTACAGGGACATTACTAATTGAGGGTTTGCGGAAAACAATGACACTGTCCAAGCAGGATTTTTTACTATAAATCTGAGCTACTGAGCAGTTCTGTATTTGTGATAATAGGAAACATCTATTCTCTGCTAAGTGACTCTGTTATCTTTGATGTAATTACATGTGAATGTCCTTTACAGACTGGCAGGGTGGTACAAGGCTGCTCCTGGACAGTAACTCTAAGGCTATGTTCACATGGCTTAACTGCGGGGCGTACAGTATGCCCGCAATAATGCCGGGTGCTCGAGAGCTCACGCTGATCGGCGCGTACTCCCGCGATGCAGGGGGGCTGGCAGCCCGCCGGCTCATAGACATTCATTACACGCAGCGCGTAAGTGCCGTGAATAAATGACATGTTAATTATTTCCCTGCACCTACAATGTGATCATATTGTACGCCCTGGGAGAGGAGGTGTCATCCATAGTTCTGTATCAGAACTGTGGATTACCGTAATTATTGGAGAGCATTTCACTCGTATTAGAGAGCAGTACGCTCGCAATACGTGGCGAAATGCGCCTTAAAATAAGCCACGTGAACATCCCCTAAAGATTAATATGTTTTTCACTAGAAAGATAAAATCAGAAACTGAGAAGCCAGCTCCGTCCTATTGATAAGACATAGTAGGGAGTGACATCAACAGCCCAGTCACTGCTAGAGCAGAGAGAGGTGGTTGGTAACTAGAGAAGCTTGTGTACACAAGCAGAAGATGAGTATTGCTCTAACTCTGAAATGAATGAAAATTGGAACAGCAATGTAATCAGTAATAGTCTTTATTTACCTTTGTTTACCTGTTTAATGCCAATCAATGAAATGGGAATACCCATTTAGGGTGCTTTCACACAGCGCAGTTTTGGTGCAGTTTTAACTGCGCTCCAATTAAACTGCCTTTATTACCAGCAAGCTTCTTTCAGTTGTCTTAATTGTTCAGAAAGCTGTTTCAAGTAAATAATCAATTACTGTATTTTAAGTCTTGTAGATTGCAAACACATTAATTGATTACGCACTTTCCAAACAGTTTAGATAAGTGCAAAAAGCTTGCTGGTTAAAACTGCACCAAAGCTTGCCTGTGTGGAAGCACCCTAAAACTGCACCAAAACTGCACTGTGAGAAAGCACTCTTAATGAGTTTGCTACTGATATCACTGTTACACCTGCACACTTATTTAGCCATTGGCAGCAGTGTTTCGGTGTGATTTTGTTTGCACACAGCTACTAAACCATCTGATCTTATCCTGAAGAAAACAAACCTAGAGGTCTCCTTTCTTTTTTCGAGAATCTGTTCCTAGTTATGGCTGAAAATCAGTGTCCAGCCGTGGGTTTGCTAATGAGTGAACATCAAAAAGTATGTGTAAATATAAACAAATGGCTTCCATTTTATATATGATAAAAGTTCAGCAAAAGACCAAACCTTTGAGAGGAACTCCCCTGATCTAAATAATATTTTCTCTAACATATTTCTTTCTTCCCTTTGTATAATAAATTTTTTTTGAGAGAATTACCCCCTCCAGAAGGGTGCTGTATACAGTATATACCTACAGGGGACATATATACTTACAGGTGGCTGTATATATTATATACCTCCAAGGGGCATACTGCCCCCTGTAGGTTCTATATGCCCCTGTAGCTATACATTATTTTGAACACTGTCAGGGCAGAGGGGGAGTATGGAGTTAACTGCAGTGTCCTGAGGGAGGTAGGGAGGAAGGGAGGGGAAGGGAGGGTATATTATTAGGTGGTCAGTCTGCTGCTGCAGACATCAACGTCTTCTGTTGTACTCACACATTTTACGTTAGGTCAATTAATCCCACTTTTTGAAGTGCTGCCTTTATCTATTTTTGTATTACAATTTTGACCCTGATCCTGGTCTTGAGGGTGTGCACTCATTCTTCTTTTCTTCTTTAACTTTTACTGCTGAAATACAATTTGTTGTATATTGGAGAGGACCCAGGAGCGGGACAGGTAGCAGCAGCAGCAGACTCCAACCACAATCACTCACTGATCTCACACAGACCAGGAGTGAGCAGCACATGACCTCTGCAGACTGTGCAGCTAGGAGAACTTTGAGTGATGAAGGGGCGGGGCCAATAGGATTAGCATACGGAGCAGTGTGGCCTTCCTATTGGACAGGCAGCTCAGAGCAGAGAGCCTGGGATGGGGCCACACCAGCTTAGGGATTTCTCCTGTCTTGGGACAGCGGGGCAGTGTTCCCAAATCGGGACTGTCCCACCCAAAGAGGGACAATTGGGAAGTATGGACATCTGATAGCAAACAGATAACAGCAAGAATTTTGATCTTGTCAGGGCCAAAAGGTTTTCCCAGTTGTTTATTTCTTGACAGAGTATAATTTTGTAATAACTTTCTGCTTATATTGCTTTTGTTATGTTCAAAGCTTTTGAAGACCCTGTCTTTGTGTAAAAAAGTCTGTGTTTTTTCGTTCTTGTTGCATTGTGTTGACGAAAAAATTAGTACCTCAAAAGCTTACCATTAATATACTTGCCTCAAAAAACGTAGTGCCTGATTTTTTCACTCTTCTACTGCTTTCTATTGCTAACAAGGTACAACATTACACTACTATCATTATTCATCCCGTCAAATATGATGGAACAAAGACTAAAATGAATACATAGGGAAAAAAAAAAATTTTTAGCTTTTAATTTACAGGGCAAAACAGGGAATTGTTGGTACCCTTCTGTAAAAGAAAGACAAAGTCACAATGATCACAAAAATTTCCTGAAAATGAAAAAATAAAAAATCTAAAAATTTCCGAAAATCAACTAATGAAAATCAGACATTGCTTTTAAATTATGGTTCAAGTGAAACTTTTTTTTAAAGACAAACTAATGAACTGGCCTGGCCATGCAGTAAAATAGTCCCAAAACATAACCAAACCTCCACTGTATTTCATAAGAGTACAATGTCTTTTTTTTGATGCTTTTTTTTTCATTTTTTAACAAAACTGATGTGATTGTCTAAAAAACTCCCATTTTGTTATCTGTCCAAAGAAAACCCTTCCCAGAACTTTTTTGGCTTGTAAATATGCATTTTGGAAAATTCTAGTTTCACTTTTTTATCCTTTGCTTTCAACGGTGGTTTCCTTCTCGGTCATTTTACATCAAGTCCACTTTGGCAAAGACAGTGACGGATAGTGCGATCTGACTCTGATGTACCTTGACCTTGGTGTTCACATATAATCTCTTTTTAAGTTGTTCTGGGCTCTTTGGTTGCGTCACAAAGCCTGCTGCGGCTGTGGTCATGTTTGCCTGTCCCGGGGCCGCAGACATTTATCCCTCCCTGCTCTGTCTGCTGGCTGGTGTGCACATACCTGCTTCCTAGGGCATATGCTGACTCTCTAAAACTTGAAGGGCCAGCGCACTGCTGATTGGATAATCACCGGGCGCTGGCCCTTCATTGCCTCATTTTCTCCCATGTCCCTGCCAGTTATTGGTGTGTAGTAGTGAGAGACAAGTGTGTTATTTAGTATTCTGACATGTACTGACTCTATTGCTTGGACTTTGACCTCGTTTGCCTGTCACCTACTCTTACCTTATTGCCCATACTTGACTATGCCTCTACCTGACCACTTTGTACTACGCTGCACCTCAGCTCTCACCGTGAGTGGTCATATCAGGGGTAGCATCCTGGGAGTCTTCCGCAACAAAGCCCAAACAGCCATCGCGGTGGGTGCTAGTGAAGAACTGAGGGACTCCTTAGATTCTGCTCACTTCCGTGGCTTTTACCATCTTCTCGTGGTGACCCAGAGGATCTACTTCCCTTATTCGTGGCAGTACAATTGGCCATGGTTCCCACCAAAGTGCCTGTGCCTGACCTCCAAGACCTCATGGTTGAAGTGGCCTGTCAAATCATCGTGTGGAGCAACTGTTCAACATGCTACAGGACTTAGCTGCACGTCTCCCCATGGCTGCACCTGCTTATACACTTGTGGTGATCTCTCCTCCTGCTCTACTCACTATCCCGATTCTGCATCCGACTTTGCCTCCATGCTATGACGAGAACCCTAAGACTTGGATTCTTTATTCTATGCATGATCCTTTTCGAGATGATGGCACACCAGCTCCCCACACGATGTGCCCAGGTGGCATTCATAGTGAGTTTGCTGTCTGGTGAGGCTCTGGCTAAGGCCTCACCCCTCTGGGAGCGAGAAGATCCATTGACGCTCAATTTGCAACTCTTCCTCTGCCACGTCATCTCTGTCATCTCTCAAGGTGACTCAACAGTCAGGAGATATGCTGTATAGGTCTGTATGCTGTCCTCTGAGCTAGCCTTAAATAACAAGGCTCTAGTGGTGGCCTTCCGGGAAGGTCTTGCTGGAAGAATTAAGGATGAACTTTCCAGCCAGGATCCCACAAACTCTCTAGATGATCTCATCCATCTAGCAAATAGAATCAATGTCTCTTTCGCTGAGAGGCAACAGGAGCTCCACAAAAAACGAGAATCTTTCCGGCTCCAAAGGCTTCCTCGACTAGCACCAGTATTCCCCCACCTGTGATTCCTCGGGATAAGCCTATGCAAGTTGAGCGCACCCATTTGTCTGAAGAAAGACGCACTCGCAGACAAAGCCAGAATCTGCTCTTGTATTGCGGCAGCCATAGTCACTTTCCGAACAATTGTTCTCTTTGCCCAGGAAACTTCAGCGCCTAGGCTTAGTGTGAGTGGCGATCCTAGGTGAAGATGCTTCCTTTCCTCGACTGACCATGCTGGTTTGGCTCAGCTCCCCATCTGATGTCCACTTTCAAGTTTTGGCCTTCTTGGACTCCGGTTCTACTGGAAATTTATTAACTTGTCTCTCTGCAGATTTAGTTTACCTGTGATTTGTCTAAATAAGCCTCTAGTAATTGCTTCCATTAATGGAGACGTCCTTAAGGCCTCCATACACTATCGCAGTGAACCTTTGATGCTTCAGGTTCGGGCAACTCACAAGGAGATAATCTACTTATGCACTCTTCCTGGGTTTCCCATGGCTGCAGTTTCACATCCCCGTACTTGACTGGCAAAATGGCGGTCACTCGCTGGGGACAACAGTGCCACTCCATGTGAGCGATCAGTCCCTTCACAGATGCTCCTGAATCACCTTTAGGGTCTTCCCTTTATATATTAAGAATTTGCATATGTCTTCAGTAACAAGGAAGCAGAGACCCTTCTGCCACATCGGCCTTGTATGTGATAGACCTCATGCCTCACTGTAAGGCATGCCCTCTGCCTGTGACTGTAACACAGGACATGTCAGACTACATTAAAGAGAACTTACAAAAAATGTTTTTATCTGCAAGACATCCTCTCCAGCTTTTGCCGGGTTCTTCTTCGTGGAGAAGAAGGATGGTTCTCTTCACCACTACATTGATTATCGGGGTTTAAACAAGATTACCATCAAGAATCGGTATCCGTTACCTCTGATCTCTGAGCTCTTTGATAGTTTACATGGACCTAGAATCTTTTCCAAACTTGACTTGCAAAGAGCTTATAATTAAATTCATACCCAAGAAAGCGATGAATGGTAGACCACCATCAACACTCAGGATAGGCACTTCAAGTACCATGTAATGTCATTTGGTCTCTGCAACGCTCTAGCCATCTTCCAAGACTTTGTCAATGGAGTCTTCAGAGACTCTTCTCCAGTCTTTCATCCAGGCAATACAGTGTGGCATTCATCTCAGTATGTCTGCATCAAAATTCCCTGCCTCAAGCTGGGCCCATGTTTCCTGGGACTTTTTCATGTTCTGGAGCGTATGAATCCTGTGGCTAAAAAACTCCGCTTGCCTCCAATTATGTGGATCCTGAACTCCTTCCTCATCTTCCTCCTGAAGCCTTTGGTCTTCAACCATTTCTCTCAAATGACTGTTTCTCATCCCACTGAAGCTTTTTCTGGAAACATCTATGAGGTACAGGAAATCTTGGCAAAGAAAGTTTAAGGTGAAAGGGGTTCTTTCTTGTTGACTGGAAGAGGTTCAGGCCAGAAAAGAAGTCCAGGCCAGAAAAGAGGTCCTGGGAACCCAATTAAAAACCTTAACACTCCAGATCTTTTTTGGAGTGTCTGGCAATCTTGAAAGAGTTTGAAGCTTAAGGGAGTCACAAAACGCACTGTGGTCCCCGCCCTGGACCGCAGTCGCGCTCGTGCTTTCCTGCTATAGGGCTGCTGGCACTTACCTCTCCCCATTGTCCTCTGGCTGCTGACTGGTGTGCGCGTACGCGCTCCTTAGGGCGCACGTCGGCTCTGAAACTTAAAGGGCCAGCACATCATTGATTGGATCACTAGGCACTGACCCTTTATTACCTCATTTCCCGCACATGTCCTTTCCAGCTGTTGGTGTGTTATAGTGAGAGACTAGTGTGTTTTTAAGTGTTCTTCCGTGTACTGACCCTATTGCTTGGACTTTGAACTTGTTTGCCTTTTGCTTGCCCTGACCTTATTGCTCAGACTTGACTACTTCTCTGCCTGACCCCTTTGTACTAGCTGCACCTCAGTCGTCAGGTGGTCACATCACGGGTAGCATCCCGTCTAGTGGCGGGCACTGGTGAAGAACTGGGGGGGCTCCTTAGACATCGCTTCTGGAGGAAGTAATTACTTGATCCTTTGCTGATTGTGTAAATTTGCCCATTGACAAAGACATAAACAGTCTATAATTTTAATGGTAGGTTAATTTTAACACTGAGCGATAGAATATCCAAAATAAAATCCAGAAAATCACATTTTATAAATTATATAAATTTCTTTGCATTTTGCAGTGAAAAATAAGTATTTGATTTCTCTGGCAAACAAGACTTAATACTTGGTGGAAAAAACCTTGTTGGCAAGCACAGCAGTCAGACGTTTGTTGTAGTTGATGTCAGGGGGAATTTTGGTCCACTCCTCTTTGCAGATCATCTCTAAATCATTAAGATTTTGAAGCTATCGCTTGACAACTTGGGACTTCAACTCCCTCCATAAATTTTCTACAGGATTAAGATCTAGAGACTGGTTATGCCACTCCATGACCTTAATATGCTTCTTTTTGAGCCACTCCTTCGTTGCCTTGGCTGTATGTTTTGGGTCATTGTCTTGCTGGAAGACCCAGCCACGACCCATTTTTAATGTCCTGGCAGAGGGAAGGAGGTTGTCACTCAGGATTTTACGGTACATGACTCCATCCATTCTCCCATTGATGGATCAAATAGATATTTCCTTCACTGTATATATGCATGTTTAGTAATAGTATTGTCAAACTGTTTGGAAATGGTCTTATAGCCTTTACCTTAAACATGTTTGTTTAGAATTTTATTTCTAATATCCTGAGAGAACTCTAATTAGTTTGCTTTGCTTCATGTTCAGTGGGGTAGATAACATGATACCAAACAGCACGATGACTATTTTTCACCTTTTAAATAGGAAGACTGATTACAAGTTTGAAGACACCTGTGATGCTAATTACAGTAAACACCTTAGTTTAGCATGTCAAATTATTTTCAAACTTTTCTAGGGCTACCATGATCCGTTTACATTTTCTTTTTTGGTTGCACCACATTTCAAATGCAATGCCTGATTTTGTTTATTATTATTTTTGTCAGTTTAAGGACCTTAATCCCATAGAAAACTTATGGATGGAGTTGAAGCTCCGAGTTACCAAGAGACAGTCTCTAAATCCTAACTATTTAGAGATGATCTGCAAAGAGGAGTGAACCAAATTTCCTCCTGACATGTGCGCAAACCTCATCATCAACGGCAAAAAACGTCTGACTGCTGTGCTTGCCAAAAAGGGTTTTGCCACCAAGTATTAAGTCTTGTTTGCCAGAGGGATTAAATACTTTTTTCTCACTGCAAAATGCAAATAAATGTATATTATTTATACAATATGATTTTCTTGATTTTATTTCTGATATTTTATCTCTCAATGTTAAAATTAACCTACCCTTAAAATTATAGACTGTTCATGTCTTTGTTAGTGGGCAAACTTACACATTCAGCAAAGGATCAAATAATTATTTCCTTCACTGTATACTTGGCTGATTGTGTTGAATTTTTTATATTTAAACATGGCTCTTGCAGACTTAATTATTTTTATATGTATTTATTGAAGTCCACTACCAGATAATGTTGTAGAGTAAAATTATGAGAAGTATTAGTAACAGAAAATGCAAATACTTGTGCTGTTATCAACATTACTTTGGGGAGCATTAATTGGCAATACATCCAAATGAATAAAGTAAGCTGCCATCAATAAATAACTTCAGACTTGAGTTTTACAATTAAATTGCATTTTTTTCTGTGCAATCTTTGAAGTGCAATAGTTCTTCTATGTCAGAATTTGGCTAACTGATTGAAGATGCATGGAAACTTGTGAATATCCCTCATCCTCTTTGTAGTGGTAAACAATTTACTTTACTTTATCTGGCCTGTTCAATGGAAACACCAGCCTTTTTTTTTAAGCAAGCCTTTCATGAAATGATTTTATCAAGATTACATGATAGCTTCAACAAACAGTAAATCTCATCCTGCAAATGCACATATTTATTACCATGCAAATAAGAATATATTGTACAAAAGAAAACAAACACCGGACAATACAGTGTACCTTCTACTGAAAATTAAAACAATACAATAGTCCCTCAAGTTACACATGTAATTGATTCTAGGATGATCACTGTAAGATAAAACTATTGAGACCATAAACTAGACAACTACAGTAGAATTGGTTTGGAGGCTGTAAAAATGTCATCCTATCATAATGCAAAATTAAGATTAATGGAAATTAAGCAGTTAATTAATACAGATAAAGCAAGTTCTTACATATACAAGACAAAAAAAAAGTTGTTAGAATCAGTAACTTACTATGTTGAGGACAAGAGCTTTTATAGGGTCATGTGCAGTTGAAAGTTATCTCAAGTTACAAAGGCCCAGGACAGATAATTGTGTGTTGAAAATATTGTATCCTGAGGCCATTGTGACTTGAGGGAGCACAATTTTAGAATTCTTGAAAGAGTGTAGTGACCATATCAAAACACAAGGCCCAATCTGAGCTGTCTAAAGATTGAATGTTGCTAAAGATCCATAAAGTAGTTGGTGCTGGAACTGGAGCTACCTGCAAATTCTATCTGTGACAGTCTGCTTTTGCAGAACAAAATGAGCAGCGCCTTTGTAACATTATTCATCCCTGTCCCATTGTCAGTTTTTACCATTCAGAATTAAATATTTCTATACAGATATGTTAGAGGAAATTTATATTTGTGTAATAATGCATTACATATCTATCCAGATCTCAAATGAAGTGGTCCACACTTAACTCAATCATAACACATGCATACTTCGTCCTACTTAGCTTGCATATGTTATTCTGACGGAAACTAGCCAAAGTATAAGTATATAATATTAATTTTTATTGATAGTCTTTCTAATTATCACCTTTCACTGCATCATTTACACACAGTAGTTAATTCTGTAATAACAATAGAAAAAGCATGACACATAGTGTGTAAAGCCACCCAAGCTTCAACAGTTAGGTTTTGGTTGTTGATGTATACTATTGATGTTGATGATACACTACTGGAGTAAATTTGCTAAGATTTAACTGGTTTCAGTTTTACAATAAGTATATTAATATATCAGTATTGTGTCACATCAAGGGAGCTGCAGTGAGCCCTAACTGGAACCCAGCCCGCTGTCCCTGCCTACTTGACGTGCTGCCCTAGGCGGCAGACGGCAACTGGGCGACAGTCCCTGCGCTGCTAAAGTGCTGGGGCCGTCAGAAGCAAGAATAGTCAGACAGTCCGTGTCAATATCAAATAGGAATGCCAAAGCCACAAATCAGAACCAGAGGAATAAATGTAAACAAGCCGAGGTCAAAAGCCAAACGGAAGCAAAGCACAAAATCAGGAGACAAGCCGGGGTCAGGAGAACAAGCCAAGGTCAGGTACACAGATAAGCAAAACACAATAAACCGAACAAGTAACACGAGGTAGCCAGGAATATCACAGGCGCAGCACTCAGCCTTCAGGGAGTTTAAATGGGATTCCTGGATACCGCCCCTGCAGCTGATTGGAGCGGCCTCCGGGTCCTCCCATTGGCTGGTGCACTCGTCCCCTATCTGGAGTGGCTGGGCCCCTGTCACTCACAGAGTTGTCAGCAGCAAGTGTATCAGGGTGGGATCGTGCATCAGCTGCTGCAGCCTGTAGATCCCTGCAGCCTGAGCACAGCTTAGCCCTGACATATTGCTATTAGGGTTTGTCCCCACGGCATGGTTTATTGGTCGGTTTTTCAGACGTTTTGTGGTTTTAGAAACCGTCTGAAAAACGACAAGCATCCACCCCCATGTACTTTAATAGAAAATCCATTCAGCAGTCCACAATGAACAGATTTTCTGCCGGACGGTTTTTCAGGCTGTCAGCGTTCCAAAAAACTTAGAACTTGTTCATTCTTCTGCTCAGTTTCTGCACAGAAAGTTAACATTGAAGTCAATGGGAACCAAGCAGAAAGTTAGTGAACGGATTTTGTCCAGGTTTTTGTGTAGATTTTTTGCTGTTTGCCTTTTATATACACACACACCTACATATATATATGTAGGGGCAGAGCGACCGCAGGCAGTTGTATGTCTCTGCCACTGAGTGGAGCTATACAGGAGATCTAAAAAAAACAACCATCCCAAGCTGATTAAGGACTGGGTATCCTTACTAATATCACCACTCAGTATCTTCATACATATCTTAGACAAAGTACACTTGTAGAGAATACTTGATTAAAATTTAACTTTTAATATAGTCACTATAAAAAACTAGAACTATAAACTCTATTTTACCCTACACTAACCTTACAATAACAAACAATTAAACTAAATCCCTACCTACCACAGAAAGGGGAACCCGTCCCAACAAGGACGACCCCTACTGGAGCCTAACTTACTTATCTAGTATCCCTAATTTGCCCTACGATACATCCCTAAACAACACAAGGGTATAGTTATATAACAAATAGTGATAAATACTCCTAGTTTACTAGTGCAAACATAGAAATATCCTGAAACCTTGAGATAGTATCACAGACCACACAAAATACCTACTATATGGTCTAATACCAAACCATCAATGCCTTATTAAAGCATGGGCCCAATATGCCCATTCTACTAGAGCCAACGCGTTTCCTCCAATGATGACAGGATTCATCAGGGCAACATCACAAAAGGCACAAACAAGATATATCACATTCAAGATAAACAGATATATTCACACATCACAGCACCAGACAATAACTAAGGATTCCTCCCAAAAGATATCATGGGATTAAACATAAACATGTTTCAAAAGATCAACCATGCAATATAGGGCATAACATTGCCCTCTGTTAACCCCTTCCCGACATTGGACGTATGCATACCCCCTAGCGGGAAGTGACTTCCCGCAAATGGATGTATGCATACGTCCTGGCGATCGCGCAGGCTTGCGGGCGAGCCGCGCACGATCGCGACATGGAACCAGCGGTAAATTACCGCTGACTTCATTTCCCATCACCCCCGGCCAGAGTGAGCTCCGGCCGCGGGTGATTAACGCTTTATTACCGCAGCCTGTCATGGTTGCGATAATGAAGCCGCAGGCAGGAGGAGTGAGCTCTGCTGCCTCCGATCCAGCGCAGCAAGCGGCGAAGATGCCGCTCGCCGGTCTCTTACCCGACTCCCCGGATGCTTTCTGAAAGTTGTTGCCATGGCAACCTGTGCACAGCAGTAACACTGTGCACAGCAGTAACACTGTGCACAGGTCTCCTATTCAAACAGAAATCTAACGATTGCTTTTTCCCAGTGAGGATTTGCTGTTACAAATCCCCATGGGAAAGTAAAAAATGTAAAAAATTTAAAAAAAAAGAAAAAATTTAAACACGGCCAAAAAATAAATTAAAAACACGTCCCCCCCTTTTCCCCCTTTAAAAACGGAAATCCCCCCAAAAAAGTAAAAAGTAAATAAAGTCCCCATATTGGTTTCCCCGCTGCGTACGACCCCCCCTTTAAAATCTGCTGTTTTTTTCCCCCGGTAAAAACCCCATAAAAAAAAAAAAAAAAAACAGTCACGAACTGCGATTTTTGTACATTCTGCAGACATAAAAATGGAAAAGAAGAGTCAGAACCCCCATATAAACCCCAAATTTGTCCAAATTAAAATGTCAGTTTCCGAAAAAAAAGTCCTTAACCATCTCTGTTACGGAAAAAATAAAAAGTTAGACTCTTGAAACAGGATGCATAAATATTATTTAACAAAATGAAAACATTTTTTTTTTTTTAAAAGTGTTCAAAATTTTAAAAAACTATCTAAATGGGTACGCCAAAATTACAACCCGGATAAAGCTAATGGTCATGGTATTGCACGGGGGCGCTGTTAAAAATAAAAAAAAAAAACACTACTGGTTTTTAGATTTTTTTCACCCCGCCCTTCCAAAAAAAACGATTTAAAAACGATCAAAAAACCCCCGTCCCCCCCAAAAAAGATACCAATAAAAAAGTTAAATCATCCCCCAAAAAACAAGCCCCACCCCCCCCGCTCCCCCGAAAAAAAAAAAGTTAGGCCCTTTTAGCTTGGGGATGCAAAAACGTTTTTCTTTTTGTAAAAAGTGTTTTTATTTTGTAAAAGCAGAAAACATAAAAAAAATACAAATGGGGATCGCAGTAATGTTGCCCGCTGAGTAATACTGAGTCATTATACGCCCGAAAAACCCCTTAAAAAATAAAAATAAAAAACATCCCCGGGTGCTGTTTTTTGTTCAAATGCCCCACAAAAACTTAATAAAAAGTGATCAAAGCGGCATACCCCCATAATGGTTAATAAAAACGTCACTTCCCCCCAAAAAACAAGCCATTTTCGTACAAAACCCAAAAACAAAACCCTTTAGAAAGGCAAAAATAAAACCACAATTTTTTTAAACTATTTTTTTGAAAAGTTTAAAACATAAAAAAAACTATTAAAAAACTAACCTTGCAAAATTGTCCCACCCCCTGTAAAGTTCCGTCATTTTACTGCACGGCCGAAAATTTAAGCCAAAAATGGCGGAAAATTTGGGTTTTCCCCAAATGTCAAAAAAAAAATTTAAAATTGGAAAGTGAAAAATGGTAAATAATAGGAGATTTTGAGGGGTTTAAAAAAATGGGGGTTTTGGAAAAGGAGGGGGGTTAGGGGTTTGTAAATGTGAATGGCCCCCCCCAAAATTGGTTCCCAAAAACCAAAAAAAACACTCCCTCCCTTTTTACGCCCCGCCCTGCGCCCCAAACAGCAGTTTAACACCCACATGTAGGAATTACCGAATTGGGAAAAATTGCGTAACAAATTTGTGGGTGCTTTT
>JAODAL010026786.1:0-56114 GCA_025379985.1 Phyllomedusa bahiana | reverse complement strand
AACGGTTTAGTTTAGGCGCTTTCTACACTACTAAAGTGCTCAAAAAAAAATGGCGCCTGGGCACCAAAAAGCATACATGTCGCCCTTAATGCTCAACTCTGCATCTTTCTGCTAGAAAAGGATCATGAAAAGAGTCAGTTTTTTTGCATGACCCCGGGGCTCCTAGGCAGTTCATTGGGGGCACGAGCCCGAATAAACCCCGTGTCCCCCGGTCTCGGCGGCCTTGGCCCGCTGGGGGGCCCTGGAGCACCCTTAGTGGGGGCGGCGCCCCGATGTCTCGACTGCGGGGCCCCGTTTCACAGCAGCCCGGCAGTCAGAGTCGGGGAGGAGGCAGGATGGATCTTTCCCCGTCCTGTCTCCCCCCTGTATGTACGTGCCACGGAGCGCGTACATACATCAAGCGCGCTAGGGGGTGACGGCCGCTTTCATCCCCCCTGCGAGCGGGGATCCTCTAACCCGGCAGCTCGGGCCGGGCCGAGGGGTCCCGGGCCCCCCCCGGACGGCGTAAGCAGCGTGATGACATCACGCTGTTTTATACCGCTCTAAAGCTGCAGGACAGGACGCGGGGCCGGGGGCCTCATTAGGTAAGTAGGTTTTTTTTTTTTTTTTTATTAGGAAAGGGGGGGCAAGACACTGGCTACAAGGGGGGGGGGCAAGACACTGGACAAGAGGGGCAAGGGACAAGCCCCTGTACAAAGGGGGCAAGACACTGGCTACAAGGGGGGAAAGACAAGACACTGGCTAAAAGGGGGGGCAAAACAAGGCAAAAAGGGGGGGGGGCAAAAACCCGGGCTCAGGGGGGAAAAGACAAGGACACGGGGTACAAGGGGGCAAGACACGGCTACAAGGGGGCAAGACCGGGCTAAAGGGGGCGGGGAAAGACACTGGCTACAAGGGGGAAAGACATGGCTACAAGGGGGAAAGACACTGGCTACGGGGGGGGAAAGAACTGGTACAAGGGGGCAAACACTGGCTAAAAGGGGGGGGCAAGACACTGGCTAAAAGGGGGCAAGACCTGGCTACAAGGGGGGCAGGGGCAAGACCTGGCTACAAGGGGGCAGAGCAAGACATGGCTACAAGGGGGCAGGGCAAGACCGGCTACAAGGGGGGCAGGGCAAGACCGGGCTACAAGGGGGGCAAGACATGGCTACAAGAGGGAAAACACTGGCTACAAGGGGCAAGACACTACTACAAGGGGGAAAACTGGTACAGGGGGCGGGAAAAGACTGGCTACAAGGGGGCAGGCAAGACACTGGCTAAAAAGGGGGGCGGGCAAGACACTGGCTAAAATGGGGGTTGGGGAAAAAGAACGGGCTAAAAGGGGGCAGGGCAAGAACTGGCTAAAAGGGGGGGGGAAAAGACACGGGTACAAGGGGGGCGGGCAAGACAGGGGCTACAGGGGGGGCAGGGCAAGACACTGGCTACAAGGGGGGCAAGACACTGGCTACAAGGGGGGCAAGACACGGGCTAAAAGGGGGAAAACACTATACAAGGGGGAAAGACACTGGTAAAAGGGGGGGGAGGGAAAAAGACACTGCTACGGGGGGGGCGGGGAAAGACACGGCTACAAGGGGGCAGGGCCAAACACTGGCTACAAGGGGGCAGGGCAAGACAGGCACAAGGGGGGGGAAGGGAAAGACACGGGCTACAAGGGGGGGGGGCAAGACACTGGCTAAAGGGGGGCGGGGGCAAGACAGGCTACAAGGGGGGCAGGGCAAGCCCTGGCTACGGGGGGGGCAGGAAAACAGGGCTACAAGGGGGGCGTGCAAGCCCTGGCTAAAGGGGGGCAAGACAGGGGTAAAAGGGGGGGGCAGGGCAAGACACTGGCTAAAGGGGGAAGACCTGGCTACAAGGGGGAAAGACACTGGCTAAAAGGGGGGAAGACCGGGCATAAAGGGGGGCAGGCAAGACACGGGCAAAAGGGGAAGCGGCAAAAGGGGGCAAGACCCTGGCTACCAGGGGGGCAAGACAGGCTACAAGGGGGGCAGGGCAAGACACTGGCACAAGGGGGGCAGGGCAAGACACTGGCTACAAGGGGGGCAGGGCAAACATGGCTAAAAGGGGGGGGCAGGGAAAGCCTAGCTAAAAGGGGGGCAGGGCAAGACACTGGCTACAAGGGGGGCAAGACACTGGCAAAAAGGGGGGCAAGACACTGGCTACAAGGGGGCAATACACTGGCTAAAAGGGGGGGCAGGCAAGACAGGGCTAAAAGGGGGGGCAAGACACGGGTTTTAAAGGGGGGCGGGCAAGCACTGGCTACAAGGGGGCAGCACTGGCTAAAAGGGGGGGGAAAGACGGGCTACAAGGGGGAAAGACACTGGCTACAAGGGGGGGGGGGCAAGCCCCGGGGTACAAGGGGGCAAGACATGGTAAAGGGGGGGCGGGGCAAAAACACTGGCTACAAGGGGGCCAGAGCAAGACACTGGCTTCAAGGGGGGGCAGGGCAAGACACGGGTAAAAGGGGGGCAGGGCAAGACATGGCTACAAGGGGGAGGGCAAGACACGGTACAAGGGGGGAAGCACTGGCTAACAGGGGGCAAGACACGGGCTACAAGGGGGGGCAAGACACTGGCTACAAGGGGGCAAGACACTGGCTACAAGGGGGGGCGGGGCAAGACACTGGCTACAGGGGGCGGGCAAGACATGGTAAAAAGGGGGGAAAGGGGGCAAACACTGGCTACAAGGGGGGAAGGGCAAACAGGGCTACCAAGGGGGGAGTGCAAGACATGGTACAAGGGGGGCAAGACACAGGCTACAAGGGGGGGGGCAGGGAAAGGGACACGGGCTACAGGGGGCAAGACACGGGCTACAAGGGGGAAAGATACTGGCTACAAGGGGAAAGAACTGGTAAAAAAGGGGGGCGGGGCAACACACTGGTTTAAAGGGGGGGCAAGACACGGTACAAGGGGGGCGGGGCAAGAACGGGCTACAAGGGGGCGGGGAAGACACTGGCTACAAGGGGGGCAAACACTGGCAAAAAGGGGGGAAAGACCTGGCTAAAAGGGCAAGACACTGCTACAAGGGGGGAAAAGACACTGGCTACAAGGGGGGCAGGGCAAGACACTGGTACAAGGGGGCGGGCAAGAACTGGCACAAGGGGGGCGGGCAAGCACGGTACAAGGGGGGCAGGGCAAACACTGGCTACAAGGGGGGCAGGGAAGACACGGGTACAAGGGGGGCAGGGCAAGACATGGCACAAGGGGGGGGGCAAGACACGGCTACAAGGGGGCGGGGAAAGACACTGGCTAAAAAGGGGGGGCAGGGCAAGACACTGGCTACAAGGGGGGGGGAAGACACTGGTTCAAAGGGGGCAGTGAAAGACACTGGTACAAAGGGGGAAAGACACTGGCTCAAGGGGGCAGGGCAAAACTGGTACAAGGGGGCAAGACATGGTACAAGGGGGAAAAACAGGCTACAAGGGGGCAAGCACTGGCTACAAGGGGGGCAGGGAAAGGGACACGGCTACAAGGGGGGGCAAGGATGGCTAAAAAGGGGGGCAAGACACTGGCTCCAAGGGGAGGGGGGAAAAAGAATGGTACGGGGGAGGGCGGGCAAGCCCTGGTACAAGGGGGGCAGGGAAAGACCTGGTACAAGGGGGGCGGGCAAGACACTAGCAAAAGGGGGGGCAGGGCAAGACACGGCTAAAAGGGGGGGCAAGCACTGGTACTAAAAGGGGGGCAAGACACTGGCTAAAAGGGGGAAAGACATGGCCAAGGGGGGCATGCAAACCTGGTCAAGGGGGGCAAGACACGGTAAAAGGGGGGGGCGGAAGAAACTGGCTACAAGGGGGAATTTACTGGCTACAAGGGGGAAAAACTCTACAAAAAACCTGCTACAAAAAAACCCCCCCCCTCTACAAAGGGGGAAAGAACTGGCTAAAAGGGGGGCAAGACGGGTACAAGGGGGCAAGACCTGGCTAAAGGGGACGGGGCAAGCCCTGGTACAAGGGGGGCAGGGCAAGACACGGCTAAAAGGAGGGCAGGGAAAGACACGGGCTAAAAGGGGGGCGGGGCAAGACCCTGGCTAAAGGGGGGAGGGAAGACCTGTAAAGGGGGGGCGGGGCAAGACATGGCTATAAGGGGGGCAAGACACGGGCACAAGGGGGGCAAATTTGGTTTACAAGGGGGAAAACATGGCTAAAAGGGGGGCAGGCAAGCACTGGTACAAGGGGGGCAGGGCAAGACACTGGCTAAAAAGGGGGGCAAGACACTGGCTAAAGGGGGGCAAGAACTGGATACAAGGGGTGAAAGCATGGCTAAAAGGGGGGGCAAGACACTGGCTAAAAAGGGGGGCAAGATACGGGCTCAAGGGGAAAGACACTGGCACAAGGGGCAAGACACTGGTAAAAGGGGGCTGACACTGGCTACAAGGGGGGAAGGGCAAGACACGGTACAAGGGGGCAAAACACTGGTACAAGGGGGGCGGAAAGGGCCCACTGGCTAAAAAGGGGGCAAGACCCTGGTACAAGGGGGAAAAGACACTGGTAAAAGGGGGGGCATAATGGCTACAAGGGGGATAAGGCTACGGGGGGATAATGGTACAGGGGCAAGACACTGGTAAAAGGGGGGCTAATGGCTACAGAAAAGACACGGGTACAAGGGGGCATAATGGCTACAGGGAAAAGGACATCTACAGGGGGCATAATGGCTACGGGGGAAGACACGGGCTAAGGGGGCATAGGGGCTACAGGGACAAGACACTGGCACAAGGGGCATAAGGTTACGGAGGCAAGACACTGGCTACGGGGGGGCTATTGGAAACAGGGGGCATGACACGGGTTTAAGGGGGGGATAATGGCAAGGAGGCAAGACACTGGCTACAGGGGATAATGGTACGGGGGGCAAGACATGGCTACAGGGGGCATAATGGCTACAGGAGGAAAGGGGACAGGGCTACTGGCATAATGGCTACAGGGGGCAGCATGGCTAAGGGGCTAATGGCTACAGGGGCAAACACGGCTACGGAGGAAGACACGGGCTAAAGGGGCATATATGGATAAGCGGGCAGTCACTGGCACAGGGGGGCTGTCACGGGCTACGGGGGGCATGTCACTGGTACAGGGGGGTTTTGTGGCTAATGGGGCATATCATGGCTAAAGGGGGGCTTATCACGGCTACAGGGGGCATATTTGTGGTAGGGGGGGCAGTAACCTGGGTACAGGGGGTAATAACCTGACTAAAGGAGCATGTTCGGCTACAGGGGGCAATTACTGCCAAAAGGGGCAGAAACCCTAGCTAAAAGGGGGCAGTAACCGGATAAGGGGCTAATAACCTGGTAAGGGGCTACAACCTTCAGTGGTACTACCAGGTAGGGGGGGCCCAAAATTTTCCCTACAAGGGGGTTTTTATTCCCTTTGGGGGGCATATAGAGGGGGGATTTTGTTAGAGATGGGAAAATTTGTAGAGAAATGCTGATAAAATGAGGGTCTAAGATTTTGTTTTGTACTTTTTTCAGTAAAGAGTTGTGGATGCTAGAAGACGTCATGGCGTCGGGGCCAGAGGAGAAGAAAAGAAAAAGAGAACAATCTTGGACGTTCCTGTAAGTCACTAATTGTAATGCAGTGTAATCCTTATATTTCCCCGAGCTTTCTACATCAAACTTTTCTTGTAAATATACATCCGCAGTTCACAATGAGACACAAAAAATTCCGTGTGCACCCAGCCCTACTCAGAAAAACTGAAGGGCCCGAGCCCCGGATGTTTTGGGACCCTAGCAACGCCCCTGATGACCCGCCCACCTTATAACTGGTTAACCTATTACTTTGAATAGGAAGAAACATGTGAATAACTGTGAGAGGGGCGAGGATAGCTCTGGGTAGGCGGGGCTAACATCTGCTCATGAATAATCTGGACTCTTTTCTGGCTGCAAACTGACAGATTTGAGTATTAAATGGAACCTGTCACATAGGTTATGCCCCCCTTGTTGAGGACAGCACAAGCTAGTGACAGACCTGCTGTTTCCAGCACTGTGCCCCTTATTCTGTAAGATGCTGGAGTTTTAGATTATTTAATGCTCAAATCTTATTCATGAGCAGGTGGTAGCCCCGCCCACCAAAGGCTAGCCTCAGGTGGGCGGAGTATGAAAAACTCTTTTCATGACTCTTCTGGCTGAAAACTGCAGATTTGAGCACTAAATACTCTAAAACTACAGCATCTTACAGAATAAGGGACACAGCGCTGGAAACAGCAGGTCTGTCACTAGTTTGGGCTGCGCTCAGCAAGGGGGGCATAAACTATGTGACAGGTTCTCACATCAAGGTATTTTCCCATCTGGCTGTTTCACAGAACCTGCTCTTAACGCTGCAGGCACACACTTCCTGTTCAGGTTGTAGATGGATCTATAGCAGTGATTGGCTTATCAGCTCTGTTATACATAGCTGAGCTTGTTACAGTGAAATGAATGTCAGAGGTTTGTAAACTGTAGTCTAATATGTTACAGAGCTCTAAAGGGTTAAAGTTTGTCAGTAACATAGATAAACAAGCTCCTGTGCTGGAGATAACACAGCAGGGACTGACATCACAATGACAGAACAGGTAGAGCAATGAGAGCAGAGAGAGGTGGTAGGTAGCCTAGTTGGTAACTTTGATAAAATCTGCTCTATCTCCTAAACAAAGCATAATTAAAAGAGCAATGTATTTGGTAATAGTCTTCATTTACCTTTGCCTACAGGTTCAAAGTTAATCATTGTGGTGAGAAAATCTCTTTAAGCTGGAAGTTGTTGTTTTATAAACCCGAATACTACCATCTTTCATCTCGCTGCAGACCGTACAAGTGACTGCTGTAATGATTTGTCAGAGGAGGGCTAAACAATAATGTTGAGTCAATCACAAGTGTGGTTTTCTCTGATTGAAGTTATTGTCCTTCCTTTGTTTCTGCATCCGGCTCATCCCAGACATAACTAGTCTCAGCAGCATTTGCTGCACAGATGTCTTTCGTTTCTTGCTTTTACTACATATCTCCTATACTGTGACCCCTAACTGTAATAGCTTCATGCCTTCTGCATATTGTGCTACACATTGTTCTCCCCCAGAATATATAATTGCCACACATTATGGCCTTAAAAAATATAAATTTTAAACACAATTCTCTCTGATTAAAATAAAGTCCCACACAGTGTACCTATGGTAAATAAACTAATGCCCTAATATTATGCTCCTGAAAAAGAATACTCCACCCTAAAAAAGGGGCCATGTGGTCCCCACGAATAATAAAAATGCACATATTTTGTCCCTTTAATAAAAAAAAATACCTACACTATGCTTTCTTTATAAAAAAAAAAATGAAGACTGGGTCCCTTTATAAAAAAAACTATATGCCCTGTGCAGTCTGAATAAAACAAAGTGCATCACACTATGCCCCCTGAATTTAAAAAAAATGTAGAGAATTTACCAAGTGGTGAAGCATGCTGCTTTAATGTCTGCATCTTTAAAGGGGTTGTCTCACTACATTGATTGGTTTTTATGTTAAAATCAAGGCACTTTGCAATATATGTCCATTATCAGTGTCCTACCAATTCCTAAATCTCCCCTCTTGTATGGGCTACATCAGCTCCTCAGGTTGCTATAGCTACAGACCTGTTTGCGCTCTCCTGATAGGCTGTCAGCACTGGTCACTATAGCTACAGACCTGGCTTCTACTGCAGCCTTGTAGAAGCCAGTTAACACACCCCTGAATTCAAAATGAAACCAAGAAAACAGGACTGATGTAAGATGAATCAGTGTAGTGAGAGAACCCCTTTAACGGTCCATTCATACGGGTCAGTACCACAAGGCATTATGGGAAAAGAGCTGGAAAGCTCACTGCGCCCTCTATAGGTTGTAACAAATCCTCAATTTACCTCTGATTCACTGAATCTTTGAGAAGCAAAAAGGAATAATTGTCAAGCCAATATTGCTCATCTACATACGCGTTTCGGGGTTTTGCCCCTCATCAGTGTAGAGCAGAGCGATATTGGCTTGACTGGGGGGAGGCAATGAGTGGCTGAGGGTCAGTACCACAACAGGCTCCCTGCAGTAGGCTTGAAGCATAAAATCTGCACATAAAAATCTGCACCAATTGGATATGATTTTATTGTAGATTTGTCTGTGTCTCTATCAATAGCAAATGTGACCGACGTCCCTATCCTGTGCCAGGAGTTCTCTGGCCTCAGTTGTTTCTTTGGCAGCTTCATATTGTGACTCTCTGTAATCAATCAGCTTGATCGCTCGCAAGATTAAAGGGGTTGTCTCACTACAAGGATTGTTTTTTATGTTAAAGATCTTGCAAAAACAAGTCACCTTGCAATATATGTCCATTAACAGTATCCTACCTATTCCTAGATATCCCCTCTTGTATGGGCTGCATCAGCTCCTCAGGTAACTATAGCTACAGACCTGTTTGATCTCTCCTGATAGGCTGCCAGTGCCGGTTGCTATAGCTACAGACCTGGTTTCTACTGCAGCCTAGTGGAAGCCAGTAAACACGTCCCTGAATTTAAAGTGAAACCAAGAAAGCCGGACTGAGATAAGATGAATCAATGTAGTGAGACAACCCCTTTAAGCAGTCCTACAGTAAAATCTCACTTGCCACATCTCCTTGCAAACGCAACAGGCTCAGCCTTCAGTCTCAGCTATCCTAAACCCCACCACTGTACCAGTGGCATCTTGCTAAAAGGCAAGGAACAATTTCTTTCACTTGATTCATTTTCTTTTCACTAGGGATCTATTCAACACATAAAGCCGGAGGTAAGCAGGACTTTGACTCTTTCTTAAGGAGTCCGGTCAGGATTTACTCTGCTTTTTACTCAGATATTCTGACCCAAATTATATAATCATAAATATCACAGAGTTCAGCTTATCTCCCTCTATCATATACTGCTCTCAGATAGGGCAGCATAAACCACCTGACAGGTTCCCTTTAAGTTATAGTTTTGTTATGTGGTTCTGTTGTAGAAACAACTCCCTAGCTCTATTCCCTGTTGCAGAGGTTTTATAGCACACAATCATTGGCAGCTGGTTCTGACACCAAGGGCACACTTTTAATATCTGAATCAGCAAAACTGGCTGGATTCCTCTCTAACACATTGGGAAATATGGTATGGTTGGGAGGTATGCTGTGTCATGAACCACGCTCTCAAATCCTGAATAAGGTGTGCTATATATGGTCATGCTTTTGTCTGCCGTTTCCCACGGCCCTGGCGATCTTTTCAGCTGTATGCGCCTCCAAAGGAAGTGCATACAGTTGAAAGCTATTGCGAAGCAGGGCGAGCGCTCTCTGTTCCGCTGAGTAATCTGGAAGGCCAAGGCTTACGGCATGACCCCATGCAGCGCCTATCTCCCCCCACCCCCTCTTCCTCCAACCAACGGACCTGTTACCACCCCACTGCGCCAATTCTTTCACCCAACCTCGAAAAAGACACAGAGACAAGGGTTGGATGAAATGGCCACAGCGGCCCGTTTTATTAACATAAATACAAATATACAAAACTTTCCAACTGTAGGTATGCACCGGGCATCCCTCTGTCCCATCAAAACCCAACGGATACTCCAAAACCTTATCCGTAACCATGGGGTTTGAGGTCCTTGGAGCTAACTAGGTCTGGCGGAAAGCCCGATTTCCATCTCCTTTACCTTGCCCTCAGCCGTCACCCCCGACTCAAGGGCACCAAAAGCCACCTCAGGTGGTTAACCATCTCCCACCAGCTCTCAAGGACAACCGCCTGCAGAGCCCCCGCCTTCGCCAGACCAATCCTCAAAGGGCCATCAAACAAGGGGAGACCAGATTCTATCTGCCTCCCCCAACGATTTCCACAAACTCCAAGGACCCCACCCCGCCCCCGCCACTGTGACAGAAAAGATACCCTTTTAACACCAAACCATCTGAACTTGCTTCCCCCAAAAAACTAAGGGGAGGGAGGGTGGAATTTTCTTCTCCGCCGGCGCTTCTGATCCCCTCCTCCGTGCAGTGCGCGGTTTAAATACCCCACACCCACCCTTGGAAGGAACGCACGCTGCGAGGGGCGTGGCCAATACGAGGGGGCGGGGCCATTGTGAGGGGCGGGGCCGGTGCGCCATGTCATGCAGGGGGCCTCCCCTGATCCCGGCTCCGCCTATGGTCCGGCCCCATTCTTTCCAATCGATGGGGGCCTGTACCTGGCTACAATCAATGGTTGCCTATGCCTGCCTACAGACTATGGGGACCTATTCCTGCTTACAATCTATGGGGATCTATACTGCCTACAATCTATGGGTACCTATACCTGCTTAAAAACTATGGGCAACTATGCTTACAGAATATGGGGTCATATACCTGCGTACACTCCATAGGGATCTATACCTTCCTACAGTCTATGGGTACCTTTACCTGCTTACAATCTATGGGGACCTATACCTGCCTACAAACTATGGGGACCTAAACATGCCTACAGAATATGGGGACATATACCTGCCTATAATCTATAATGATCTAAAATTTCCAAATATTTTTCAAGGGGGGTCTATCCCCGCCTTTCCCAAACTAGGGGGGATTTTATCCCTTGCTTACAATCTATTGGGGGCCTATGCTGCCTACAAACTAGGGCGGACCTAAACTTGCCTCCCGGAATATGGGGACTTTAACCGGGCCTATAATCTATAATAAATCTAAAAACTGTCTACCTACAATCAAGGGGGGGTCTAAAACCTTCCTCCCAACCCTTAGGGGGGGGCCTATACCTGTTGAAATCTATGGGGGCCCTTTAACCTCCCTACAAACAAAGGGGGAAACTATATCTGCCAAACAGTTTGGGGGCCTATATCTGCTCCATGGGGGGCCCCTATACCTGCCTTTTAACCTTTTGGGGACCAATACCTGCCTAAAAAACTATGGGGCCCTATACCTGCCTAAAAAACTAGGGGGGAACATATATCTGCCTAAAAAATTTAGGGGGGAAAACATATACCTCCCTTTCAAACTAGGGGAAAAACCCTTTTTAAAATTGGGCCTTTTCCCCCCTACAAACTTTGGACCCCCTATACCTCCCCTAAAAAAATTATGGGGACCTAGACCCTCCCTACAAACTAGGGGGACCTGAAACCTACCTACAAATTTAAGGGGACATTTGCCTGAAATACAGACTTGGGGGCCCTATGGTACCTATAAATAAGAACATTTACCTGTAAAACAGCCCGGGGGAGCTTATGTACCTATGACTACTAAAAGGGCATATATTTTAAACCTATGTTATTGGGGAAATAAAAGGGCCACAAGGGGGGGAACCCCCCAATCCCCAAAAGCAGGCATTCAACTTTCCTATCATAGCAAAGCGGGTAACTAAGCTCTTCTATATAGTTCTCATTATGGGTATATAAACCCTCCGGTAGGTAAAGTGAAAGGGCCCTCACAAAAAAGGCCAAGCGGGGGACCCAGGGGTGCAGGGTCAGATCCGGGAAAGACACCCCGGTAAGAAATTTAGTAGGGGAATCGTAGCAGACATCACCCTGAAAAAATTTTAAACTCCCCGGGAAACCGGGGAAAGGATAAAGTGCAATGTTTTATTGATTTTGCGGCATTTTTTTTTTGCCCAAAAGACAGCTAACGGTTTGGGAGTAAAAAAACCCCCTTTAGTCAACAAAGGATTTTTTTCTACCCCGGACCTTTTCCCTCATTCATTTAGACGCCATGACCATCTTTGCCGTGGGGCCTAAGGGGTTAAACAGCACGGAGCCCTCCTGTGCTGTAACCGCCGGATGTTAGCTGCAATTGCCCAAATTTCCCCGGGTTGGCAAGGAAAGCAGGGCCGCCCCTGGGGACCCCCAATAAAAGCCCCTTTAAACCGGCATCGGGAAATTTCCCCACATGCCCAAATGCGGTAAGGGGTTTAAAGAACAAAAAGCTATTTTTGGGGTTTTGTCTCAAAAGCACCAACCCAAACAGCATAAGTCATGCCCCATGTTTTTACCCCTCACCCGCCTTTGGTTCCTATTGTTTTTTAAACAGTTTTCCCATTTTAATACACTTAGCCACGTGCACATGTGCCAGCAGACTCTCTTCCTCTGGAAAGGAAGCCAACCCGGCTGAAATTTTAAAAACTTTTTCCCGAATTTACACCTTTTCCCCCATTTGCAGTATCTCACACTTTACTGTTGCACCATGGAAAGTTATTATATCTTTTAATCATTGTTTGCTGTAAATAACCCATATACTTTTCCCTGAATTCAAGAAAAAGGTGTGAAAGAATATACTGGGGCTTTTTTTAAACAAAAAAATTTTCCCCTTCTGATTTCCCAAAGAGTCCAAAAACCGGGGGTGTGCAGTCCCAAAATTTATTATTTTTTTGGGGGAAACAAAATTGAGGTGAAATCTTCTGAACGGGGGGCGTAGCAAAAAAAACAAACCCTTCCCGGGGATGTTTAACCCTTCCCTATTGTGCTAAAAACAAAAAAAATATTTTGGCTGGAATTACATTTTAAAAATTTTAAACCTTTTTAACTAACATACAAATGAAAACCTTAAAAACAAACCTACAGCCCCCCCCCGATCGGGTTGGAAAATTTTGGGGACGCCTTACAGTTTTTTTTAGCTTTATTATTTTTTATTTTAGCGCGCCATTGATTCCGGGGCCCGCTGTACTTCGGGGGGAATTTTACATACATAAAAAGGGGTTGAAAAAAAAATTAAAAACGGTGACAAAAAATATATTTAAATTTGTTTTCCCAGAGAGGAAAGAGGCCCTGCCCCGTGGGGGCCTTAAAAATTTTGCCCCGGTAATAGAAAAACCGGGGGCCCCCCCCCCCCCCCCCCCCCCCCCCCTTAACCCAATTTTTGAAAACATGTTTTGTTTGCATTTAAATGTAACTTTTTTTTAAAGGGGGAATTTGCATCACGAAATTTTAAAGGGCTTTCCGCTAAGATATAGCATTCCGATTGGTTGGTGTCCAACCTCTGAGACCTTTGTCTGAGGTAACTCCCTTTGGAAATTTTTTCCCTTCAAAGAGAGGGCCCCACCCTCTCCTTTGTGGGGGAACTGGGGACGCCGGCTCCATTTAAGAGTAGTTTCCCCGCAACCCGTGGGTTTTGGAAAGGCTCGCTGCTGGGGCAGGGGGAAAATTTAGTGCAGGGTTTTATCTCCATGAATCTTTAAGCGATCACTTTAGTGGAAAACTCCTTTAACCCCTTAGAGACTGACCTTTTTCCCCCCCTGCATTTTGTCCACCAGTTTTCGCTATTTAAAGGGATGCTTTTTTTTAAATTTGAAGGATTTTTAGGCATCAAGTTTTTCAATGTTGTACATATAAATTTAAACATTTTTATTTACATGAAGGAACCCGCAAAAAAAAAAAATTTTTAGTCACCCTTTTCTATGTTTTCTCTCCGTTCTTCTTAAAAAGATGTTCCCACTGCAGACTTTGATGGCATATTGCTGGGATACCCTATAAAAAATTCCCAATTGGGGGCCGGGGTTCCCAAAAATTTGGGAAACCCGCACCTACCTTGGGAAAAGGGGCCCCGGAAAATAACAGACAGATTGGGGAAATCCCCATAGAAAAAGAATGTGCACCGGCTTTCCCATTTTTCTCATTAAATTTTGGGGACCCATTCCTGAGACAGGTGCAATATGGTATCACAGTCTATGGTGGTAACACCGCTTTTTTAAGGGTTTTCATTGAAAGGGTTCAAAATTTTTTTTGCCTTCTCCATTTTAAAAACACCACAGTTTTTACCCCTGACAAGGGCCCCTGCCACATGGGGAAATACCGTAAGGCTGGGTTCACACTGTGGTTTGATCCTCCACTATAGATTTTTTTGTTGGGGAAAAACCCGAAAAAAAAGTGAAGGGGCCCCCAACCCAAAACATAGGGAATAAAAAAAAGGGAATTTAAATTTTTTTTATTGGGTTTTTTGAAAAGGGAAAAAACCCCCTTTTATGACGAGTGAAATAGCAAATTTCCAAAACATTTTTGTCCCCCGGGGCAGAAATTTTTTTTACAATCAGGAAACGGAAACAAAAAAAAGTCCAAAAAGGTTTTTTTTTAAAAAGATAGGCCCCAACCGCGTTTCCCATCTTTGACAATCTTAACCATGATTAAAATTTGTCTAAATCGAAAAGGTGGGTTTTTATCCTTTTCAAGGGTACCGGGCGTGTTTATGGGCCACTATTCGTGTTTGGAAAAAAAAAAATATTGAAGAATTTTATTCAACTCAGTGGGATCTATCCCTTTCCCTTTTTTTAAAAAAAATTTTTTTCGCTGTTTGGGGATTTTTTTCAAGGGTGGTAGCTGTTTCATTTTTCTACATAGGGCCCCAAAAGGGGACTACTTTGCAAGTTAAAATTTACTATAGATGTTTTCGCCTTTTTTCAGGTATCCCCAAAAGATACACGTAGCGGAAAGGGCTAGAACCAAAACCCAAAATGCAAAGGGGAAAGAGCCCTTAAATTTAATGGCCCTTTGGTAGCAGAGGTTTTGCTTGGCCCCTGAAACACAAATTTTTTTTCTTATCTGCTCTTATCTCGAAACAAAAGCCAAATGAAAAGCAATGAAAAAGTTAACATTCCCGTGATGTTATTCAAGGTGATTTTTCTGCAGGTTTTGTTTTTTTTAAAAATCTGTAGTTTTTGGGACCCTCTTACCAAAATTTAAGATATTCCTCTGCTCTCAAAGGGTTTTTTAAATTTTAAAGGGATTGCCCCTTTTAGCACATATAGGTTTCATTGGGGGTAGGAATGTTTTTTTTGCTTCCCTCTAAAACTTCCCCCCCCGTTTTAAGAAAAAAACCGGAATGGGGTTTAAAACCACCGGTTTTTTTAAAAAAATTTCCAAAAAAACAATTTTTAAAAGTTTCCCCAAATACCCCTTTCCCCAAAATTAAAAAAACATTTTGGGCTGAATCCTTGGGGCTTTATAAACCCAAGGGCCGAGGGTTCGGCAACCCTTTTTTTACCCCAGCCCTCAAAGGCTAGGGAACCCCAAAAGCCACCTAATTTTCTTCTTCATTGTTTCCCAAAGGGCCCCTTTTAGCCCCCAAATTGAGCCCCTTCCCCCAACCCCTGGGACATGACTGACTCCCCCCACAATTTTCCCCCTTCCAAAAGGCCCCCAACCCCCCCGTACTGGGAAATTTTTGTTTATGAAGAATAGACCAGCCTTTTCTTCTCTTTGGTTCAGGAAAAAGGAGAGGAAATACAGTCTGAATGGAGGCACCGCGGGATGGTGTGTCCCCTCTCTCCCTGTCTCTTGAACATTATTTTATGTCGCATTTCTAGATTATTGTTTGGCTGCAAAAAATAGAAAAAAAGTGTTGCAAAAGTATAAAACATCTAGAAAAACAACTCAGACTATATATTGTAAAGTTAACCACTTACTGACCAGACCATTTACCTCTATGGGTTTGAAGGCTACAATGTTTTTTTTGGTTTTGTATCTAATTTTTTCACCCTTTTTCTGTGATACACAAGGCTTTATTTTATGTAACTGTTACATAGTTTTTTTTATTAATATAAGGGACAATAATAAAATAAAAGTCAGTTTTTCACGTTTTACATTTTTTTATAGGAAAAAGTGGCACTAAAATACGTTTTGCTTTCATGTAGTTTTTTCATCCCAAACATTCTTATTAAGTGATATATAATTTTGGGGTCATTGATGCTAAAAGGCTAAAATTTGTGGTTTATCCAGGCAAATTTAATTTTTTCTTTCTGTTTTGTGTTTAATTTCTTTTTTTTTATGCATTTTACACATTGTGCTTCCAAAAGGACAGAAAAATATATGCATTGTTAGCCCCTGTTATGGCGCAAAATAAATGTCATGTATAAAGCCATTGGGAAGACAGGAATAGAAATAAACTGTTTCTACATTCTACCCCCACTGTTGCTGCGGCCAGCTCTCCCCACCTGCAGCTACATGATCTCCATGTAGCTACAGAGACTGCAAGGAGGTTCTAGGACGTTTTACTCACAAAACTTAGGGATATTCGGCTTTTGCTTGAAATTTTAGGATGAACATACAATTTCTTGAATTTTTTTTTTAAATGAACTAAATGAGACCATCTCTTTATAATGCACATGTCCAACTGTTCAGTGTTTCAGTACTTTTTAGACAACTCGCTGATCTCTAACAAGGAGCTTAATGGCAAAATTCACAACAGGCGTCTGATTTCTGAATGAATTAAGGGGATCTATTTGAATTGGGATTTAATCAGTCCTCCTCATCATGCTGTTCACATTTTGATATCATGAGACCAAGACAACACCGTACAATCGATCGACAGTACCTCGCCATTGTGAGGATTCAAGCAGAATGCTTTCAGAAAGTGGCCACTGAGCTTAGAGTGTCATCAGCAGGTTACAACAGAGATACAGAGACTGGAAGAGCTACAGGAAGTAAAGTGGACATCTTTTGGCTACATCACACACTGACCGCCTACATAGATAAAAATGGCCCTCTACGTAACCCACAGATGATGAAATACCCCCCAAAGCTCCAACACCTGTTTAACAGTTTGGCATACAGGGGCGTAACTAGGGTAAGCGCTGGTCCCCATGCAACTTTGGATGGGGCCCCCCTCTCTGCCTAGCCCATGCCAGCGAACAAATACGGGACCATAATCCTTAATAAAGTCACATGCAGATTACAGATAATCCAACAAGGCAAATACCTCACCATAGAAACACCATCTTATGTGCTACCAAACAAATCCCACTATACCCCAGACCAACATGACCAAAAGCACTACTGCATATGAGCCTGATTATACCTACCAGAAGCACAACCACAAATTTACCATCACCTACACAGAGACTGAATAATACCCCTATGACAATTACTGATCTACAGCTATACAAACGACACACAACAGCTACACAACAAAAGAACCGCCATATAGAGGTAATATAATAAGTTACAAACAGCAAGAGCACACCCTCAACTAGCGGCCCTCCAGCTGTTGGTGAAAACTACAAAACTCCCATGCATGCATATTAAATAAACCTATAACAGTGGGGAATGATGGTAATTATAGTTTCCCAACAGCAGGGGGCCGCGAGTGAGGATGCCTGTATAACAGCACCTACTCGCAAGAAGTCTACGGACAGAAAGTGGGAGGAATACATGCACAGCATCCGTAAGTAACAGTCCACAGCACCTGACCATAGGGCGCCTCGTTCCCTACGGCACAGATTTTTTTCTGACATTTTTACAAGCGACTCTTTTTAGCATTGACAACAAGCGCGCAGTTCCTATAAACTACGCACATGTCAACATACTTCACATTGACATTAATAATAAAATGCGCGCACCACTCCACACTACTGGATTTCCCACCGCGTTTGGTTTTTACACCTTGCCCACCAGTCCTAAAACTTAAGAACTTGTTCATAGTCTCTTCAGCCCGGTTTTCCCCAGCAGGACATGAACATGTGGGTGCGAAGGGGGACGGCTTGGAATCCACAAACCGCAGACAAAAGCCTTCTCCCTAACACTTGGCCTAAAACAAAGACCAAACACCGGTCAGATTTTTAACTCCTATTTTACGCCTCAAACTCTTCTTGCAAAAATCCATGCGTGGGGAACTGCTACACCCGCGATTATCTGGTCTTAAATCAATGTAAATGTTAACAGTTGGTTTATTAGGCGGCTTTCAAATCTGAAAACCATCTGGTTAAAAAAAAAAAACCTACTGAAACCTGTGTCTTTTGAGGGACGGGCCATCGAGACACATGCAGTGCTGTGACTTTTTACTTATGCTGCTTGCATGTATTCTTCTCCTTCCTGTCCAGATACTTCTTGGACTGGGAACAGTGAGGAACTAGCAGAGCCAGTAAGCTTTTGGCCACATGTATGAAAACATATTGGGTCAAAAAAGTGGAGTTTTAGACCAAAATGTTTTTCATACACAAGTTGCGGCCACAAAATGCTTACTGCTACCTGCTTGTACTACAACAGTCCTCAACGGACGTAAAAAAGTCTGGACACATGAAGGAGGCGCGAATACATTCCTCCTCTGTTTTCCTCGCAGACTGGGGAATGCAATTTTACATCCCACCCTCCCCCCCCCCCTCCCCAATGTGTCCCCAGCTCATCCTATCTGTAGCTAAGACGAACGGGGAGGAGGGGAGAGGAGCACACGAGAGTGGCCTTAATCACTAGAAAACAATTTAACTTGTTTTGCCGGCCCCACCCCCGCCGCTCTGTCCGGGCTCCGAGCTTGTGACTGGTGACTATAGCAGCAGCAGCAGTCTATATCCAAAAGTACCCCCCAAGGATTACCTTCAATTGCCGACGGGGCTCAACAGGAGCATAGAGAAATAACCAGGGCACAAAAGCTAGTAGCAGCTACAGGTCCCGGGCCCCCCTAAAGGGATCTGACCACCAAAGAGTTGCTAACGTCCTGCTTCCATCCGTTAGTTCCGTCCCCTGTATGGAAGCCTCCAATTGTCACACGATGATCTTTAGTAACCTTGATAAACATACATGCCAACTCTCCCGTTATTGCGGGGGGTCCCGACATATTTGGGGATCCCCCCGCAGCCTCTCTCTACCGTGGGGAGTTGGCGCACTTTCACTCCCCCCGCCAACAGGCGGTGAGGGGTCCTTTTAAATGGTCGCTGCGCCGTAGTAGCGCCTTGTGCGCTACCTCCGTCGCCGCCGTTCCGTTCCACGGGCGGGTGAAGCGGCGCAGGGTATCCCTCGACCCGCGCACCCCGCCCCCCGCCGCTCACACCGCCCGCGGATCCTCACTGTTCGGGTAGGTAGGCAGGAGGCAGCGCTCCCTCCTCCCTCCTCCCCCTGTATGTCCGGCGATCTGTCTCATCGGTACACACAGATCCGACGGCGCACAGGGAAATAACCGCAGCACGGACTAGCAATCTCCATTCACCCCTAAGCTGCGTCCGACTGAGAGTGTTATCAGTCAGAGCCTTGCCGTAGCTGCAGGAGCCTGGACAGGTAAGTGGAAGTTTATTATTTTATTTTATAACTACATTGGGGGACTCTGCCTGGCTACAATGGGGGGGGGTCTACCTTGCAGTCTACAATGGGGCAACTACCTGGATGGCTAACAATCGGCGGGGCGCATTACACCTGGACTGCGCTCACCAACAGGGGGCAATACCTGCACTGGGCATACAAAGCGGTGGCGGAACTCCCTGACTGGCAACAAGTAGGGGGCGGGCAAACTCCCAGCCAGGCAACAATGGGGGCCACCTACCTGTGCTTGCTACTTGGGGGCAAATACCTGGCTTCTCAATGGGGGTCAACTACCTGCTGGCTACTAAAGGGGGCATCTAACTGGCTGGTCTACTAAAGGGGCGCACTACCTACCTGACTACTAAAGGGGCACTACCTTGCCAGCTATAAAGTGGGCAACTAACCTGACTACTAAATGGGCGAACTACCTGACTAGTATAAAGGTGGCACTAACCTGGCTACAAAAGGGCACCTACCTGGCTAACAAAAGTAGGGGCATCTACCTAGCTACAGAGGGGGCATCTACCTTAGCACAAGGGGGCAGCTAACCCTGACCTGACACAGAACGATGCACACACACATGTTATGGGGGCTACTACCTGGCTTTAAGGTCATCACCTGGCTTTCTTCCAAAGCCATTAGGTAGTTAGGCGCCTGGTGTGTGCTTTTTGAAGGCGTGACCACACAAAAAGATGGGCGTGTCCAGTCAAATTTTTGACACGGCGCGCATAGCGCGCCGCCCACTTTAGTAGTCTCCCTGCTTTTCCATTTTCCAAAAGTTTGCCCAACTATGCAATTAAATCAACATGTTGTCTGTGTGACACTCTTAGAAAGCACCAGACAACTGTCTGCCTGACCGACACCACCAGTCCAAAACATTCAACAACAACTCCTTCTTCATGACCAGGGCAAATCAACACTGAAACAAGGGACCAGTCGCCACAGGCTGTTAAGTGATGAAAATCAATTCCATTAGAGCAGCACACAATACTATGGCCTACAACTATAAGATGGCCGAATCGGATCTAAGACGAAGTTGGGATTTCGTTTAGAATATTCAGGAAAACTTCGGTTTTCGGAACGAATTCGAACTTTGGGGTACTTCGGTGAACGAAGTGTGCTTATTGATCATGATCACAAATGGCTGCGCGAAGCAACATGGCCCTACAGGCAACAGCACTCTGGCAGGAAGAAGGGGCATAAGCCAGCATGACATGTGCATAGGTTGAAGCCAATCAAGAGAGACCCGGCGGGGATTCTGTTGACGTTACCCGCACTATATAGAAGTCCGGTGCGCGGGTAGAGTTTTTCCATGAGACAGAAAAAGGTAGAAATAAAAAAAATAAAAGCAACTGGTTCTTAATCAAGACGCCGGGAAGCACAACCAACCCTCTCAGCTTGTGCCTCATCTAGGCAGGTGTGCTGCCGCGGCTGATAGCTCTTACTGAAAGAACTGATTTTTTATATAGCGATTCTGTGGGGTGTCTCAGCTTGTCTCAGAGACTGTTTCTCTTAATGTTCTATATTCTAATTTTTTTGGGGTATTTGGGATCTGGAATTCCAGTTGTGCGTCCCTGGCAGCAGCATATCACCTTACAAATCCAGTGGATCTAAGCCAGTTCCTTGTTGTATTCATTTAAAGAATCAGCGTTTTTTACAATACAATTCACCACTTCATTATTTGGCTGCTCCAATTCTTGGCGCAATTTACATCCAGCGGGTTAATTAAACGTTCACATTTTGCCGGTGTGAGACTACGACCAACCCAAGAACAACCGAGCTATTATCACACGCCATCAATATACAAACATTATTTCCTGTATCCTAATTCACAATCAAAAGGTTCATTACCAACAGTATCTCTTGCGTCTTGTGTTGGACGTAGACAAAACAAGTCAATTGTAACACGCTACAAAGCTACTATTATTGTGGGGCTCAATTCTTGGCGCAATTTTACATCCATGGGTTTATTAAGACGTTGTTTTATGCTGGTGGGCTGACCCCAAAGAAACCAGTCTTTTCAACCCCAAAATATATACATTTTTCCTGAAGCCTAATTCACAAGCAAAGGTTAATTAACACTGTAATCTCTTTTTGTGTGGGCGTAGATAACAACCAATTGCGTAACACGCTACAAAGCAAAGCTAACTTTAGTGCGGCTTCAATTCTTTGGCGCAATTTACATCCAGGTTAATTAAGCGTTGTTTCTTGCTGACGTGTGCAGACAAAAACCAAACCTTACTCTTTTACAACGCACAAAATAATATAACAGTTTTCCAGTAGCCTAATCACAAGCAAAGTTTATTACAACTGTTATCTCTTGTTGTGTGTGCGTAGAAAAACACGCAATGTAACATGCTACATAAGCTACTAGTTTGTGCGGCTCAATTCTTTGGCGGCAATTTACAGTCCAGTTGGGTTAATTAAGCGTTGTTTTGCTGTGGCTGACGAAAAATAAACCGTCTTTTTCAACGCCAACATATTACATTTTTCCTGTAGCCTAATTCCACAAGCAAAGGAAAATTACAACTCTATCTCTACTAGTTGCTGTGAGACACGTAAGAAAACACGCAATTGTACCAACAGACTACAAAGCTACTAGTTGTGCGGCTCAATTCTTGTGTGCGCCAATTACATTCCAGGGGGTTAATTAAGCTTGTTATCGCTGGTGTGGACTGACAAAAATAAACCGTCATTATCAACGCCAAAATATATACAATTTTCCCGAAGCCTAATTCACATCGCCAACTGTACATTAACAACATACACTCAATTAGTATGAGTGCGGACTACAACCAACGCAATATTAACCACCAACCACGCACACTAATTGTGCGGCTCAAATTCATTTGGCGCACATTCCAACCGAGGGAAAATTAAGTCGAAGATATATGCAGTTGTGGGCAGAACCAAAAATAAAACCGACTTTATTCAACGCCAAAAATATATACATTTATATACCGAAAGCCAAATTCAAAGTCCGAAGTGAATAAACAAACCTGATTTTCGCGCTTTAAACCTTCTTATTAAAACACACCGAGTATTTTATTTCTAAACGACACATACCAATTAAATATTTCCTGCCACCTGAAATGTAGTAGAACTGCAAATATACAATCCCAAGGGTTAATCACAATCTGTACTGGTCATATGAAGCGCGGACAAAAACACTAGGGAGTCATATAATTTATACATATACACGATACTCAAACATCAAACAGTTTCTGTCTACAATTTATAGAACAAACAGTCAACACAGTCAGAACCAATAGGTGGTGCAGGACTCTGCATCCTGCGAGTGCGCGCAGTGACACAAAAACATTCCTGAAACCGTGGCCCAGGGTCTCATACAGCACAAGGGGACTCGCATCAGGGGTCCCTCGTGAGGCCTCAACTGCCAGGCTGTCTCTAGCTTGTCCCGTTGTGTATGTCAGTCAACCCAAGGGTCTTGATTGGTTCTGTTAATCCTCTTCCTCCTCAGATGACATCTGACAACCAATCCCAGAGTCGGGTGGGAAACCTCAGACCACAACCATTAGTTTGCAGAGCCCGGGAGCGTGTCAGCGGCCCTCTACCTGTCCTCATCCCGCCTCGTGTCCCACCCTGTTCCACTCAGCCAGAGATCTACTATGTGGTTCTGGGCTCAGCGCCACTATATAGCAGATGAACATTTGATGAGGGCAGACATCAGCTACTTGGCAGCGAAGAAATGGGCCAATATCGCCCAGCTTCTTTCAGTAGGCGCAAAGTAATAGAAAGGACGGCGAGAGTGGCAATGGAGGTCATGTATGTGAGAGGACAGCCCTCGGCATACCAAGACCGGTTGATGAGGACAGCAGTGACTATGAAACACAAATAGATGATGATGAAGTCCAACCGCACTTGTGAGCCGAGGGTGAGCAAGGTCTTCATCATCGTCCAAGGAGAAGAGGCGTCAGCTTGTCGCGTCAGGTAGACATATACGACAAGCCTAACAAAGTGGACTCGTGTGGGACAACGTGAGTCAGCAGGATAGCAGAAGACAGTGACAGTGTCAGTTTAGCCAAAAGCGCGTAAACACCCAAACGTGGTAAACAAACAACAGCTATATCAAAGGTCCAAAACAAAGTTGCGGCACACGGGCTCAGCGAGGCAGCGGCGGCAGTAGTACACTCATTGCGAGCGAGTTGGCGGTTAAAATCCGATACTCTGAGGGGCGTTGTGGCAGTTCTTCTGCTAAGACCACCGGAGGAGCCAAATATGGGTATATGTAGGAATCTGTGGGCAGAAAGTGGAAGCGTGGCCAGTAGCTAACGTTTGGCACCACGGGCCCTGCGTCACACATCAGCGGTCACCAATACTCCCCGCGGTGTGGCCTGGTAGAAATGTGGCTCATAGTGTGGTGGTCCCTCCTGCCGCCGCAGCAAACAGCATCAGCACAGCGCTAGTTCACGCATCCATTGCAAGCCATTTCAAGTGCTCCACCACCTCTGCATGAAGGGAGCTGTTTCACTCTTTACATCATCTCCTACACCCGGTCCTATGCTCCTGCTCCTGCCGCTACTCAAAGGCGCCAGCAAGTCGCTTTTCTCATCAACGAGATCGATTGCAAATAGACTACAGTAAGCGTCCAAGTCCAACCATCCTAAGGTGCAGCGTCTGACCTTGCACCTGTCCAAGTTGTTGTACTGGAGTCCCGTCCCTTTCCAAATGGTGGATGCACCGTGTCATAACAAATGCTTGTGCGAGCCGAGAATGGAGAGATTCCAATGCCAGTAATTTCCTTTCCCAAAAAGGCAGTACCAGCACTTCATAATATGTAGAACAGAAGAGGGTCATTCCTTGAGCTTATCGGATTTGAGTTTCCAAGGTGCACGGCAAGTGTCTGACTCTGGAGCTAGTAACTACGGTCATGGGCCAGTACATAGTCCTTATGACGGCCCACTGGGTCAGAATGTGCTTCCAGCCAGGCACATCCAACAACTTGGACAGGAGATTGCCGCTTTTCTCCTCCAACGTGTGTCAAACAGCTTGCACCTAGCAGCCAATGACCTGCCATCCTCCTCCTCCACCAACCACCACTCATCTCGAGCCTCCACAAGTACTGCTCCATCATACACAATGTGTTAAAGGCACATCGGTGTCACTCAGTTCTACACCTGGCTTTTGCCTCGCCGAACGAAGTACACACAGGGGAGGTAGCATTCCTCCGCGTCATGCAGCAAGAAATCTAGTTTGCTTTCTCCGCGCTCCAACTGCAAATCAGGGCAACCATCGGTGACGAGACCAATTGGCGAGAGGCGAAACATGCGGTAGTCCGCGCTGCACAATAAACCGCGAGAAGGGATAGGTCCAATGCGCCCAGCAACCGCGCACCGAGTATCATCTGGTTTTAGCGAACAAAGGTTCCTGAAGTCACTTACCACCGATCTTTCTAGAACATTTCTGAAATGCCAAAGGCTAACAACTGCGACATGCACTTTATCCAATCGTAACCAAAGCCGGACACCCCTCCTCGAGTTGCCAGCGGCAGAAACGCATCCCCAACTACACTCTGATATTCGATGTTTCCCACCCTCAGGGAATTCCACCTGCACATGTTAGGACCGACTGTATGAACAGAGAAAAAGGCCATTAACGATGTTTTGTTGAATGATCCAGAGCAACACGTACCACTCTCCCCTGTGTAACTTCTGACACATGTCACCAATGGCAGCTCTTGCGTGACCACCTCCGTTTGATTGAGTCGCCATTCTCGAGATTGCACGGTTATTTGTCATCCACCAGGCACTACGGGATGAATAACGTCATTCCACTGAGCTGTCATGTCCTGGAACAATGCTGAAAAATCTGTCTGGGCAGGACTGAGCGGAGACTCTGGCCAAACTACACATCTCGTGGCCACATGAGTCCGGACAGAGGTGACTGTAAATGGAGGAGGAGGAGGAGGACATTGAGGAAACAAAAGCAATTGTCTGGTGAAAAGAGTATATTTTCTACCCAGGTCAAGAGAGATGAGCAGGAGCAGGCAGAGAGGAGGTGGATGGAGATGATGAAGATGAGGCAGATGACCCCCAAGCACCGTGGCAGTATACAGTGGGGAAATGGAGCAGGGAGCCCCTTCGGAGCGCTTGTTCAGATGGCCCGCAGCATTCTTATTTGCCGTGGCTTGTGACAGCGAATAGGTCAGCATCCGGCAGAGGGATGACTTCTGGCTCTCCACCCATTGGACCTCGGCCATTTAACCGGACCAAAATGGAGCCTTTTTTCCCACTTTGAGACAGGGAAGAGACAAACTCAAATACTATAAGACAAATCCTCACCAAACGCATAATCAGTTGGCCGCTGCCTATTGCGGCATCGTCCCCTCCTCTGACGAAGGTTCTGAACTTGGGGGGTTTCCCACAGCGCTCAAATTCACTCTAACTGCCAGCAAGCTTGACACTGCGGAGGAACGGTGAGAAGGGGCACAAGAGACAGTACCAAACTCCTTCAACAGTAGTAACCTAAGTCTGAGCATCACTGAAGAGCACTCATCCATCCACCCGCCTCACAGTGAGGAGGGCAGTCGCCAGCAGCAGCAGCAGCAGCAGTCATGACCCGTGGCAGTACCTGAACCAACAGGTTGTGGTCTACTTGGACCGCACTCTGCCACTCAGTAGAAGATCCGCTGACTACTGGGCATCCAAACAGGATTTGTGGCCACGCAACTTGCCACAAGTTTTGCAGTGGAGAAGCTGCCTGCCCAGCCAGTTATGTGTGAGCATCAGAGACCCAGAGTGTATCAGATAAAATGCGAGGCGGGGCCATTCTATACCCCAAGGAGAACCCGCTTGACCCACGGGAAATGTAGGAACAACTGACCTTGGATCCAAGACTAAAAATCAGACAGGCCCGTGGATCGAGCCAGGATTTTCCACACACCAATGCCTTAGCGTCAGACTGGGTTCAACTCACCATCGCCTCAGCCAACTATTCCCTCTGATGCCAGCCAACCCGCCTGATCCAACATCTGCTGACAGTATTTTCTCCATCTGCCTACCACCAACTTACACCAGGGCACTGGCGTAAGTCGGCCCACCCCACCTCACACACGTCAGTACATCACTGGCCACTCTATTACTCATGCTTCTGCATGCAGTTGCCGGTACTCCCACACTACGATGTCATTGTGCCACTGTCTGACCTCATGCTGCTGCTAGATGGCTGACTGCCATGTCCTCCACACTGTCAAACACTTTGTCCGACTGCCTGATCTCATGCTGCTGTCCGGGCCGTGGACTTCCACGCCTCTCATCATTGTGCCACTCTGTGGCCCTATTCCTCCTGTTTTGAACCTCCAGAGTGTCATTTGTGCCACTGCCTGACCTCATACTGCTGCCAGCCGTGACCTCCCACCGTGTAATTGTGCCACTTCTGTGGCCTAATACTGTTTTGCCACCCTCCAGAATGTCACTTGTGCCACTGCCTGACCTCATCTCATGCTAGCCTGCTGCCGAGTGACCTCCGCTCTCAGTCATTGTTGCATTCTATGGCTCTCCTACCTGTACATTGACCACCATCCAAACATGTCATTGTGCCACTTAGCCATGACCTCATGCTGGCTGTGGCTGACCGCCGTCACCATCCACATACTCTGTCACACATTTTACCACTGCGAAGCTTCTCAAGTTTGCTTATTTCTCTCCAGCTACTACGCTGGCAGTGACGTTTATCAGGTCTACAGTTCCCGCTTCAGTTTTTTTGTCAGTTTTTGCCCTCTTAATGCCCAGGAGTTTTATATGAAGCGATTCTAAAAGCGGCGGCAGTCATCTGCTAGTCATAAACTAAAAACACCAACTTGTATGAATACCAAACAAGCTCCCACCTGCATATATTGAAGCAGGGCACAACTTCTACGCACCCAGCAGCTCTGATCAGCCTGGAAAAGCTGCCTTTTTAACGCCGATTCGTGCCGAAGTAAATTCGGACGAAACAAATTTTGTCGAAAATCGTCAAAGTGACCGAATCGAATTTTTGAGAAATTCGCCCATCTCTAATGGCTACCAATGATGCCGGAGCACTATGCATCAGCCACTGTTGTCAAGAGACAAGCCTTTGGTGGTGGGTTGAATTTAACATAGGGGTAGATGTTGTCTAGATCAAATACAAAAAACACTGCCCTAACTCTTCATGTCAAAATGCATAATACACAGTGACACGACGTCTCAATAACTACATGGATAACATCATGTGAATCCAGGTCTTTGTACTCTTCTAGACAATGAAACAACAACAGGGCTCAATTTCACATCTTCATAGGACACAACTGCTTCAGCTCATCAAGGTCGCATCATTAGGTAATGGCTGCTGTGGACTGGGGCACCTGAAATAGAGTGACCTGCACTATCTCCAGACCTGAACCCCCTAGAAAACCCGTGGGATCAGCTGAGCTGCCATTTAGAAACTTGTAACTCTGTACCCCTGAACCTTAATGACCTGGGGAGCGCGTTTCAAGAAGAGTGGGATGCCATGCCTTAGCAGCAGTCAATAACGTAACCTGTGAACAGCTTGAGACATTGTTGTCAAGCTGTAATTGATGCTCAAGGCCACTTGAGACGTTACTGGGATTTTTGATGGTGTACACTCTTCAATTTTATTGGCTTTCGTTTCATTAAATTGTTTGAGATGAGGAAAATCAACATTGCATACTATTTTCAGGTGAAGAATATCAGGTGTAGAATTATCTTTTCCTTCTACTCCTATCCAATTAGTTGTCCCTGTCCAAACTGGGTTAAAAAGCTGGTCTCAGCTGAGAGCTTAAGACATACACACCACACAGGTCTGTCTGGTATATCGATCTGTTTTATTAACAGGAAGTTACAGCTACATATCTCTTTCTTTGGTATGTGTCACGGATCACATGATTGGCTAGTTGGCTGTTGCTAAGGCAAATTTGAGGTTTGCATCTGCGCAGTATCTGTATCCTTCAGAAGAGGAATTTCTGAAGGTCTTGTTTTTGCTGTAAGCAGTGCCTCTGTTCCAGCACTGTAATAAAGAGCAGTTTAAACACAATAGCGGGTGAGCTTTATAAGGATGTAATAATAGAACAGATTACAATGTTTTCCATTAAATCAACTTGACAGTATGACTTATAAGGAAATGTGTCATCAAAAAATGACTTATTGTTTAACTCACATTTTTATGTTAAACACATTTTGTAGGAATTTTTGGTTATGTTTTTTTTTTAATTTTCCAGATCACTTTCAATATCTTTTTAATAATTATTAAGTCCTGTAGTTTTCACTTTGGCCACTAAGCCTAATAATCGTCTGACACTTTCTGCTCTGTTTAGAGAGCTTTTCAGCAGTCTGCTCATTATCAGTAAAAGCAGGGTCATGCTGAAAGGAGACACCAATGTGTATAGATAACACAGAATCGACTAGTCACAAGAAGAGATGTCACAGCTCCCCCTCTCCCCTCCCTTCACAGTGAAAAGTATCCTATAGACATCTATGGGACAGAAAATGTCTTAAGAATCCTATGTGCATGAAGCTGCTGTAAAGTATCTCTCTGACTGCTGTTAAAGCAGTGCAAGCAAAAATGTCTTCCCCACAAATATATATAGACGGCCGAATAGAGAAATCTACAATCAGGAAATAAAAACGACAGAGAGGAAAAGCATAGGGATCAGGGTCTTGATTTAATAAGTAAAAAAATAAATAAATTGGCGACATATTCCCTTTAAATGGCCGACATTCAGGATAAAAGATCACTGTAGCATGACATTTTTACGTTTTCCATAAATTTCACCCAAAAGCCAAATATCCCTAACTCTGTACAAGCATTGTAATATTTTTATTTTTTGCTTTTTTTGTTTTCCACTATATTATAAGGTACATTAAATAGCACTCTTAATAGGTTGAAAAAAATGTAAATGCTGCTGCCAAAAGACATTGTCAGGGAGGGGCACTAAAGTTTTGTAACTGAGTCACTTTTTCTTGCTGTACATATCTATATAATTAGGTTTTAGTGTCATTAGGGGTGGGGCTAAAAGTTGTGTTTTGGGCTCTTAGTTTTTGAATGTTTGTATGTTTATTTTATTTTTAAATTGTTTTACATATTGTGTCTCGAAAACAAGGTCATAAAAATACCTCATTTTAACTTTACCTTTTTTTGATTTCCCCTGTAACTATTATGACTGAGAGATGAGCCTGATTAACAAGGAAAATACAGCCAAAAAAATTCACTGCTGAGCACTATCTGGGTCTGTGAAGTTACTGAGTTCTGGCAACCACATGACCACTAGGGCCAGGATGCAGACCTCAGTGCTTCTATCATCCCAGCCCTCACCCATCTCGTCAACCTATCATTAACCTCTGGCATCTTCCCTTCCTCCTTTAAACATGCGACCATCACACCCATCCTTAAGAAACCATCTCTTGACCCCTCCTCACTGTCCAACTATCGCCCCATCTCACTGCTTCCATTCGCCTCTAAACTCCTCGAACAACACGTCTATCTTCAACTTTCCTCTCATCTATCCACCAACTCTCTCCTTGACCCACTGCAATCTGGCTTCCGACCCCACCACTCTACAGAAACCGCCCTAACCAAAGTCACCAACGACCTAGCAACTGCCAAAGCCTCACGCCACTACTCTGTGCTTCTCCTCCTAGACCTGTCCTCCGCCTTTGACACTGTCGACCACTCACTCCTCATACAAATCCTCTCCTCCCTCGGCATCACGGACTTGGCCCTTTCCTGGATCTCCTCCTACCTCACTGATCGGACATTCAGCGTCTCTCACTCACGCACCACCTCCTCCTCTTGCCCGCTCTCTGTTGGTGTACCCCAGGGGTCTGTCCTGGGCCCACTACTCTTTTCTATCTACACTATTGGGCTGGGTCAACTAATAGCATCGCATGGCTTTCATTACCACCTGTATGCTGATGATACCCAACTCTACATCTCCGGCCCAGATATTACCTCTCTACTCTCCCGGATCCCTGACTGTCTTTCGTCCATATCCTCCTACTTCTCCTCATGTCTCCTGAAGCTAAACGTGGAGAAAACTGAACTCATCATCTTTCCACCGTCCCACTCCATCCCTCCACCTGATCTCTCTATCACAGTCAATGGCTACACTCTCTCACCAGCTCTACAAGTCCGCTGCCTTGGGATAACCCTTGACTCCAATCTGTCCTTCAAACCGCACATCCAAACCCTCACCTCCACCTGCCGCCTCCACCTGAAAAATATCTCCCGTATCCATTCATTCCTTAACTTCGAAAGCACAAAAATGCTCGTCCATGCCCTCGTCATCTCACGCCTAGACTATTGCAACATCCTTCTCTGCGGCCTCCCAGCTAGCACCCTCGCTCCCCTCCAATCCATCCTTAACTCTGCTGCCCGTCTTATCCACCTCTCTCCTCGATACTCCTCTGCCGCTCCCCTCTGCCAATCCCTTCACTGGCTGCCCATTGCCCAGCGAATCCAGTTCAAGTTAGCAACCTTGACCTACAAGGCTCTCCATGACCTCTCCCCTCCATACATCTCTGCTCTAATCTCCAGATATCTCCCGTCACGCAACCTCCGCTCCTCACAGGACCTTCTTCTCTGCTCTCCCCTTATCAGCTCCTCCCACAACCGTCTCCAAGACTTCTCCCATGCTTCACCCACACTCTGGAACTCACTGCCCCAACACATCAGATTCTCCCCCACTCTCACCAGCCTCAAAAGCAACCTGAAAACTCATCTCTTCAGGTTGCCTACAACCAACAATAACCCTGCTGTCACTACACTATCCACAACCATGTCTGCCCCTCACCTTGTCTCTTCCCACCTTCCTTTTAGAGTGTAAGCCCTCACGGGCAGGGACCTCTCTCCTTCTGTACCAGTTGTTAGTTAGTAACTTGTCACCTTGTACTTGTTTGACCTATGTTATGTATGAAACCTGAATGTACAGCGCTCTGGAACCAAGGGCGCTCAAAAAATAAATAATAATAATAATAATAATAATAATAATAACCACATGACCACTAGGGCCAGGATGCAGAATGTCTGAATGCTTCCTGCTGATCTGTGTATACATTAAGCATTGTCTATACAGTGATCTGGAAGGCAGGGGCAGTAATAAACCATCCCTGTGTTCTACTTGGAGAGCTGGCTGCAGTTGTCCACTTATGTAGTTGTTCAACGTTCAGCTAAAAACTGCAAGTTAGATGTCAACCTCCCAAATGTTTAAAGTCTGTATGCAGTCAGTATCTATTTAAGGTTATGGACTAAGATACCCAGCAGAGTTGTCAAGTTATATAGTGGTGATTGGCAAGAAGAATAAAGTCTTCCAAAGAGATTTGTGTATCCTACCAACACACCAAGGGAAAGGAACACAATTCATTACCACCAAAGGAAATGTGTGAAGAAACAGTAGATACTGACTCCTTCCTAGTTCATATAGTCAGATAATGCTGTCCTACTTCACCTTTATACAAATGTTCACTCTATATACACAACGTGACCATCTTCTGTATTTATGTTAGGTGGTGACACTTCTAAAGACCTGTACGCCATTTGGACAGTCTTCGGTAGGGCTAAGGGCACTGACTTAGATATATATAAGCGTTAATTTGTATGCAGTATTCTTTTCTTGGAAGGATTGCTTCTAAAACTTTCTACATGAGCATACTCTTCATAAACAAAACTAGTACCTTCCAAGAGCTGTATCAAATACTTTTCATCCACTATTAGCAGGCATTACCCTGCTTTCTGCTAATGAGGGGGGGAAAATATATGAAGTAGCTGTCTATAGATGGCTATTTCTGTTTTGGTTGATACTCCTAGTCATGCTTCAATTTATTTAATTGGTCAGATATTGGCTAACAGGGTACTCACCTATAGGAGTCACCAGAGAGGTAAATGCATATAAAAAAATGTAAACATCTATCAGTGAAGTAAAATGTACAGAAAGATAAGTATTAAATGGGTTAAAACCCAGTCCATGTTAGCCTATAGTATAAGAAAAATCAAGTCCTAGCATAAGCTGTTGTTTCATTCAGCTACAGAAGATGCAGGGAAAGTTCCAAGAGTTGTGGTAATCACAAAGGTGTTAGTGAAATTACCCCCAATTCTGTGGATTGAGACCCCGCTGCTTAGTGCTCTCCTGAACATAGGTTTTGTTCCCATCCATTAATCAGAAGAGGTTCTCCCTTGGCTTATTTCCTGTGCAAATCTTGTTTCTTGCTGAGTCTCTCAAAGATATTGCTTTAAAAGAAAAAAAAATGCCCTTCAAGAGGGGACATGTACTCCCAGTGGATGCTTCACCTGGTAATTAGGCTCACTTGCTATATAAAGTGAGGTCAACAACTCAAAGGCAAAAGGAGCGCAGATTATTTATTATGCATAATAGAGGCAGCGGAGGTTTTCATGCATCTGAGAAAATGTTTGAGGCATTCTTCACACTTATTGTTTTGAATAATTTCTGTATTTTTATTCAATATTTTAGGCTAAATAAACTTTTAGTGTATGTTTCCTTGCATTGTTACATTGTAACAAATAGTAGTTTAAAAATGTAATACCTACGTTGCAGCAAAAAATTGCATCTTGTCCTATTTTGTTGTGGTTTTGCTGCAGTTTTTTGACCAATAATATCTCTAAGAATTTCTTCATCGAGTAAACCACAATCACAGGATGACTGATGTAAAAACTGGACATATTTACACATTGCATGCACTTGGTTTGCCATAATCAGTGTTTACACAGTATTTAGAACATGATTCAGGGAATGGAACAATTAACTGTTGACTTCCTCTTGGCCTGATCCATATATTTACAACCACAATCAACCTCAATGGCCACCATGATGCTACATTCCCAGTATAGGCCAATGCAGAGCAGATATCAAGCCATTCCAGGCTTACACTGGGGATAACAGCTAATCACTGGGGCTCATAATACAACACCTTTAATAGGCTGACTACACAGAGCTCACCAAAAACTCACACAACGATGGAGAATATACTGAAAAAATACAACAGACAATGCACTCCTCCTTGGATACGGGAATCGGGATGACCATGCCTTTACATTTTTATTTTCATTTAATAAAAATCAAAACTGTTAGCGTCATGTGCCCAACCATAGCAATTATCAGGCTTCCCTTCACTGGAAGCAAACATCCTGTTTGATGTTTCTAAATATCCTGGCCAAGGCAGAGTGGCTAGTTGGTGCCTGCTTCCCAGGGCACCGAACACTTTGTATCCTTATTTTGAACTCTTGCCTCCCAGCACCTGCAGTAAGGGGAACTGCTCTCATATATAGTAGTGCAATTCTAATCAAGAGATACTATGTAAAAATGTGACATAAACAATATCATAAAGAATATGATTTGCTGCTGTTTTACAGTATACATGCCCCAGAAACGTTTACTGTTTTGAAGTTTTTAAACATTTTTAAAGCTAGTTTACTTCAATTAACTTTTTAGTGCAAATAATTGTGGAATAGGTAGAACGTATAAAGACACCCTAAAGGAGGTTGTCATAGCCATTGTCCCTAGAAACAGATCGTTGAGACCCCGACTAAGTGGATTTCGCTTTTTCTTGATATGCAGTGTCAGAGGCGTTGCTAGAGTCCCAAAACATCCGGGGCCCAGGCCCTTTGTGTTGAGTTTTGCTCAGTAGGGCGGGGTTCACATGACACTTTTCATGCCCCATGAACTGTGGATTTCTACAGAGAAAAAACTGTAGCCAGCGCGCCCCTCTGAAGCTCTCACTGATATTTATTCTTCCCAGAACAGGTAATCATAGTTCTCAGTGACAGCTATGAGTTACCATAATGTCGGCCCGTATGTCTGGTGTATTGAAGTGCAATTACGCGCCGAAGAACGGAAAGACATTAGGTTATGTGAACATACACAGCGTATTTGTGGGGCATAACTGTGCTGTAATGTGCCCAAAGTGCGCCCCGCAAATACGCCATGTGAACGTACCCTTTGTCTGGCTGCAGCAGCTAAAAATATACGCAACCCTGACAAATGACATGTATAAAAAAATTATATTCAGATACAATTCATCATCAGGCTGTAGTTTACATGTGTAAAGGACACAACAGGTAGGATTTTGTTTAGTGACGCAAATGGGGCAATATTGTGGATATCTGTGTTTATACACATAAACACACATATATACAGTACATACACATTTACATACACATGTACAGACACATATATATATATATATATATATATATATATATATATATATACACAAACACATACACATGTATACACACATATACATGCACATAATATATATAATATATATATATATATATATATAAAATATATAATATATATATATAAATATATATATATATATATATATTGTAGGGGATTAGTCCCAATGGCAGGCTTACACAAACAGGACCACCGTAAAAGTTCATGCAAACAACGGGTGTGTTTGTCTGGGCATCTGTCTCTCCAGCAAACATAAGCAGCAACACAAAACAGGGCTTACTTCAGCCAACAGCCAGAGTTCCCACCACAGTCTTTAGGCGCAATTGCCCGGCACCTTTATCACCGGCACAGTCCGTGTTGCCCACAAGGGCTCTCACCCCTCCAGCGTGGTATAAGGCACGTCTCCTAGACAGGACCTTAGTGCTTCCCTCAGCATCCAAGGTGGTTACTCTAGCAGGAAACTGAACAACACACAGCTCACCTGATCTCCAGGCTTACATAGGCCATCCAAAACTCCGGCCTGGACCCGGAGTGGGAGCAGTCATCCCACCCCTCTATTTGACTGCTCCAGTGAAGGCCGACCCAGACTTGCTGCTGTTGCAGCCAAACTTACTTTAAACGTGTCCTTTGCCTAATGCCGCTGACACAGAATTATCTGGCCTTCACTCCACCAAAGACAGGAATTTTGGTGGCACATACCTCCCATCTATAACAAGGCCTTGTGCCTTCCTACATACCCCCTCCCTCTGCCCAAAGTCGGGGTTCTGGGCACCTGTAGCCAACAAGCAATGCACCCTTGAGAGAGCATCGGCATTGCCTAGCAATTTCCCTGGCCTATGCTCTACCACAAAGTTGAAGTCTTGTAGGGCCAGAAACCATCTCGTGACTCGAGCATTTTTCCCCTTTTTCTCTTTTTACCACCTGAGAGGGGCATGATCTGACACTAATCTAATTTTACGCCCTAACAAATAGCATCAAAGAGAATCCAGGGCCCACTTGATGGCTAAACACTCCTTCTCAATGATCGAATAATTTTGCTCTGCTGGGGATAACTTCTACTGAGAAAGGTGATGGGATGTTCTTCTCCATTTACTATTTGGGACATTACAGCTACCAGGCCCACATCGGATGCGTCCGTCTGCACGACAAACCATTACCACTGGCTGTTTGCAAAGGGATGCTTTTAGCTCCTGGAAAGCCCTCTCAGCCTCCGGGGACCACTTTATCATGGCTGACTTTGCCCCTTTTGTTAAATTGGTCAGGGGTACTGCTATCTCCGAAAACCTGGGGATAAATCTCCTGTAGTACCCCACAATTACTAGAAATGCCCTGATCTGTTTTTTGGTAACTGGATGAGGCCAGTTCTGGATGGCCTCAACTTTATTCAATTGAGGTTTTATCACTCCTCTTCCCACTATGTATGCCAAGTACCGAGCCTCTTCCATTCCCATGGCACACTTGCTGGGGTTGATAGTGAAGCCCGCCCTCCTTAATGCGTCCAGGACAGATTGGACCTAAGGGAGGTGACTCTCACAGTCATTACTGAAGATGACAAAGTCATCGAGATAAGCGGCTCCGAATCTCCAGTGGGGGTGTAAAACTCTATCCATCGCCCTCTGAAATGTAGCGGAGGCCCCTTGCAAACCGAATGGCATCCGGATGTAGTGGAAAGACCCCTCAGGAGTAGAAAATGCCGTTTTCTCCCTAGCCTCCTTAGACAAGGGAATCTGCCAGTATCCCTTGGTGAGATCTAGGGTCGTAATGTAACGGGCAGGCCCTAATCTCTTTATTAGTTCATCCACTCGGGGCATGGTTAGGCATCTACCTTTGATATTTCGTTTAATTTGCGGTAATCATTACAAAACCACCACTCTCCATTAGGTTTCGGGACCAGCACAATGGGACTTGACCCCCCACTTTTAGATTCCTCGATCACTCCCATGCTTTTCATTCTTTGTACCTCTTTGGCTATTACCTCTCGGCGGACTTCAGGAATCCTATATGGCTTTAAATTTACCCTGGCTTGTGGCTCTGTAATGATTTCATGTTCTATCACCTTGGTGAGACCTGGGGACTCTGAACAGATCCCTATTCTGTTCCAGCAATTGCTTGCACTGCTGTTTCTGGGAAGACGACAGGGTCTCTGCAATCTTTACCTCCTCCAGAACTACTGTTGGTTGGGCCAGAGTGCAAGGGGCTTCCGTGACGTCCCTATCCTTCCAGGGTTTCAACAAATTTATGTGGTAAACCTGGTAGGGTTTTCTCCTGCCAGGTTGGTGCACTCGGTAGTTCACCTCACCTACCTTTTCCACTATCTCGTATGACCCCTGCCATTTTGCGAGAAATTTGCTCTCTACAGTAGGAACTAACACCAGAACTCTGTCCCCTGGGCTGAATTGTCTTAGACAGCCGACCTATTATAGACCCTGAACTGGGCCTCCTGAGCTTGGAGAAGATGCTCCTTCACAATGGGCATCACCTGGGCTATACTCTCCTGCATCTTTGCGACATGCTCTATCACACTTCGATAGGGAGTGACTTCATTCTCCCAGGTCTCCTTTGCGATGTCCAATAGACCCCGGGGATGCCTACCGTATAATAGTTCGAAAGGGGAGAACCCTATGGAAGCTTGGGGCACCTCCCTAATAGAAAAGAGCAAATAGGGCAGCAGGTAATCCCAGTCTCGACCATTTCTCACTGTCATTCCCTGCACTTGGGCACTCACAGGCACTTATCTGTATATAGATGTACAGTCTGGGTGGAAGGTTCATCCATTTTTCATGTAAACCATCCCCTATTTATGAAACATGGCCGGACCATTGTAAACTTGGCACTTCTTACCGTATGTTTCACCCATACACCCGAATAGATTGTAAGTAGTGTTGAGCGATTTTTATCGACAAAGTTGAAATCGGCAAGGTTTTTATGGTGATTGAAATTTCCAGATCATGCGATAATTAAGGTTAAAATCTGACCATCATCTATTAAGATCGCGCCTTTTTCGGCGCTTCCTGTAATTTTGGCGGCCAGCAAATCAGATTACAGAATAGAGCAGGGTGAGATGTGTGTGCGACGTCATGACTGGGATGTGTATGGTTGCGATTGGCTGGAAAAATCATATGACCTCGTTTTACATAGAACAGCGTTTCCTGTTTCAGCCTCAGTGTCTCTCAGCGTCTCATAGGGATAGGACCTGCGCTCTGCCTGTGCCAAACAGCTCAGCGAAATTAGTCATATTTCTGCACAGAGAAACCTCTACTATTAGCTGTGATCCTTCCAATTTAGTTAGATTAGAGATTTGAAGATTTTATGTAGTTAGCTAGGGAATTTTAAAGCAGCATCTACCGCTGTAAATTCACGCGGGCGAACACAGACAAGCTCTATCTATAAAGAACACTGGATAAAGTTCACCAAGACTTAGAGTAGACATTGTAGTGGAATATCTTTATTATTAACAGTTTGCTATTGAAATATTTCCTGGATATTGGGCAGCCTGAACTTATATTGGATACACATCATTTCTAGTAACTGCAGGTCTCTTTGTTAGCTGCAAAACTCCACTTTTATTATCAGTATACATTTCAGATAGGTGTTCATTTTCAATTTTTACCCATTACACCTGTGACTGTTGATATATCCACCTTGCAGTTAAATTACAATACAGCAATCTGTAGTCAGCACAGGTTGTTTGTTGCCAAAATACCGTCTATCGTACGAAAACATCACAGTTACGTGTTTTTTGACTTTGCGCACCCAGCATTGTTCATTGACGCAGCATCACGTAAATTTTTAAAAACAGCAATTCTATATATCACCACAGGTGAATTGAAAGGTGCAAAAAATATCGTTTATTATATTAAAACATAACAGTTACGTGTTTTTTGACTTTTGCACACCCAGCATTGTTCATTGACGCAGCATCTACGTAAATCTTAAAACAGCAATTCTATATTCACCACAGGTGAATTGAAAGGTGCAAAAAATACCGTTTATTATATCAAAACATAACAGTTACGTGTTTTTTGACTTGCACACCCAGCATTATTCATTGACGCAGCATCTACGTAAATTTAAAACAGCAATTCTATATTCACCACAGGTGAATTGAAGGGTGCAAAAAATATCGTTTATTATACCAAAACATAACAGTTACGTGTTTTTTGACTTTTGCACACCCAGCATTGTTCATTGACGCAGCATCCACGTAAATCTTAAAACGGCAATTCTATATTCACCACAGGTGAATTGAAAGGTGCAAAAATACCGTGTATCATACGAAACATAATGGACACATATTGCAAAATGACTTGTTTTTGCAAGATCTTTAACATAGCTATCAATCCCTGTATTGAGACAACCCATTTAATACAATGAAAAAAAGAGAAACAAAGACATGGTGGGATATCCATCCTATTTTAAAAATGTGTTTTCTAGAATTAAACTACTAAAAAACTTGCATGTACAAAATAGCTGGTAAAAAAATTCCCCTGAATTGTACAAGGGAAGGTACAGGAAAACTTGACCAGATGTAGGTTATTCAGAGGACATGGAGTATGGAGCACGGACAGAGAACAAAGTACAGAGAAAATTTTCCTCCAGCACGTTGAGTAAAATGAGAAAAAGAAAGCCAAGCAAAATGGCACCTGGGTGTAACAGGACGTTAACCACCATATTTCCAAGTGAAGCTCAATTGGTCCGCACTCATACGGAGGGGCAAGCACTACCGGGTTTCTTGACTGTGTACTGAGGAAGGCTGGAGTTCTCACACTTCCGCTTCCGCAGTCCGCTTCAGCACAACAGTTTTGTTGCTGCGTCATCAGGGCATTTTAACTGCGTGTTAATAGATGACGGACCCCAGCCTGGGCTCTAAACCGCACCCACTGTAACTCCGGCCTGGGTCTTTGCTGTGGCACAGGACAGTTCTAGTCAATGTCCAGTTCAACTAAAATGGGGGTTGAGACTCCTTTTTCCGGGACTTTGTAATCTGGGGGTCAGACAGGTTTATGGTCATACTGTGGCCCAGGACAGGGACAGTATATGTCCCTTCAACTAAAATGGTGGTTGAAAGACTCCTTTTTGGCACTTTTTAAACTGTGGGTCAGACAGGGTTTAATGGTCATTCTGCGGTACAGGACAGATATAGTTAGTGTCCTTTTAACTAAAATGGTGGTTGAAAGACTCCTTTTTGCGGCACTTTTAAATCTGGGGGTATGCAGGTTTGGGGCTCATGCTGCGTTCCAGGACAGGGATATTCAATGTCCATTCAAGTAACATGATGGTTCAAATCATACTGCCTTCTGGCACTTTTTTTAAATTTGTGGGTGATGCAGGTTTAAGGGTCATGCTGTGGTACAAAACAGGGATAGTAAAGGGTCTGTGACTTTTTTTCTGTGACTTTTATAACCTAATGTGTTACCTAAATGTAGCAGTATCCTTTTGATTTTTTTGGGGATTTAATTTCGCTTCTCCACCCTTTTTTGGGTGAAATAATGAAGGGTTGTTCCTCTCCAAGACTTTTGGTAACGCTAAACGATCCCACTATCGAAAACCTTATCGGGGGCCGGGCTATACTATCGCTCGATTCGATAGCCAACGCAATCGCTCAACAAAATTGAAGCTCTACGAGCGGGCCCCTCACATTGTTCTTTTGTAATACTTTTTAATGGAAATGACTGTATTTTTTACCCTTAATTTTGAAAAGGTGGGAAATTTTGTTGGCGCTATGAAAAAAAGTTTTTAAATTATTTTCTTACCCCCCTTTTCAACAGGGCCTTTAGGGTCTTGTAAATTCCTATAGGCCTCAGTTGGGGGTTGGTAGCCCGGGGTACTGTGGGGTGCCCTTAATCCCTTAAAGAGGTCTGCTTTACCCTGAAATAAAGGGGGTCCGGTCAGTCGGGATCTTTTGTTACCCCCGTCCGGGAAATTGTGGAACAACCCCGGCATATTTTGGTGAAGTGTTTGGGGGCGGGTTTCCCGGGTCCTGGTAGCTAATCTAGAACGCCATGATTTACTGGTGCCCCGGCTGATTTATGGCCCCCTTCGACCAGGAAAACCCCTGTCAAAGGGCCCTAAATAATAGGGGCGGTATCGAGGACGGGGGAAAGTGGGTGATGGGAGGTTTTTGAACAGGGGGGCAAGTTTGGCAGAAATTCCGAACCCCGGAAGCACCCTCCCATTAAAACCTTGGAAAACCCTCCTAAGTTTTTTTTTCCCCCCAACCCCCCTAATTATGGAATGTGCAGTTCCTCCCATGCGTATAAGCTTTTGGCCCCAGAAGTGTTCCACCAATTCTTCCCTGATTTTTGTTATCGGAAAAACCAAAGCCCCCTTTCATGGAAAAGGGGGGGGAACCTTCGTTCCCCCGGGTTTTGGGATCCCCTTTTATGCCCACCAATTATTAAGAGCCCCCCTTTAAAGGTCTTCTGGAGTGGGCCGCCCCAAAGTTTCCCTTGAACCTCAATTGGGAATGCCCTCGGGTGGGGGTCCCTGGGTCCCCTACCAAAACCCTTAAAGGGGGGAAAATGGGGGGTACCCCCGGGGCCGCGTGGTTGGGTGGTCCACACATCCTGCGTGATAGGCGGTCTCACGAGGGCCCAGGTCCCAGAAGATTGGACAATCACGGCCAATAATCAGGTCGCAAAAACCGGGCACGACCCCCCCCGGGTTTGTACATGTACCCCACCACCCCCCAGGTAAATTTTGGCCACGGGTAGCTTTTGGGTTTTCCCCCCATGTAACATAGGCCCCCTACTTTTCCCCGGGGACGAACTCGTGGGGAGGTGACCCGCAAGAGGTAACCGGCTCCTGAGTCCAGGAGTCCCGTGGTGGGTACCCTTAACCACACTTGCAGGCTGGAGCCCTTTTCAGATTTGACGACATGCCACTATGGTGGGCGAAATTTAGCTAAGTCTACCCGAGCACTCAAGGTTCCCTGTTAAGAGGCCTGGGCCCCCGGTGACCGGAATGCCTTCCGCACACAATGCCCTTTGGGAAAGCTTCCGCCGAGCCAGTCCCCCCCCTCCCCCGGGGGGGCCCCCCCCGGGGGTTCGGGGGGTCCCTTTTTTTGTTTCTGAAGCACTCCTGGCAACCAAAAATGGAAGAATAGATGTGGGGGTTACCCAAAATTTTCCCACCGCACGGTTTCATTCCACAAAATCCACTAATCATTGCGGACTGGGGGTTGCCCCGCCGACCCCAACACTGAACCGCCGGGGTAGAGCATGACAAAGGTCCCCCCAACCGCTCCCCCATTTGGCGGGGGGAATGTGTGCGCAGCCATTTTGGACCCAAAAAAGAGGCAAACATTTGAGACCTGGGTGGTTGTCCCCCTGTACCCCATGACCTCTGGGCCGCACCCCTCCAGTTACGCCCAGTCGCCCCAGGGTTTTGATTTTTTGTTTCCCGTACTCCCGGTGTTGCATTTACAGGTCGTAGTACGCTTTTTGGGGTTCCCCCCCTGAATAAAAGGGGGCCCGACCCCACCCCGTTCAGCAGGTATTTCTCGCGTCTGCAACCGCCGAACTGCGGGAATGTTCCACATCATCCCCCAGGGGCATCTTTGCAGCGCCTCTCGACACCTTCGGCTCGCTGGTCGCCTCATGGTAGCTGGCAGATAGAGGGGTTTCCCCTTTGGGCCCGAACAGGCTTCAGTCGCAGGGATTGCTGTATCAGGGGCGTTAGTCTCCTGCGTGCCCTAAGATCTGATGAGCCTGTGTGCGGGTTTAGCCTGTATAAGGGGTTTTACAGGTCCCCCATCCCTTTTTGCCTGATCTTTAATGGGCTTTCCCCTTTTAACTAGGAAGCATAAGGATGTTGCCCCCATTGAAGCACCAATTGTAGGGGATTTGTCAAGTGGGAGGGTTAACAAAAAGGACCACCGAAAAGTTCATGCAAAAAACGGGGTGTTTATTTTCGGGGGATCCCTCTTCCAGAAAATAAGCCAAAAAAAACAGGGCTTACTTCAGCCCAAAACCCAGAGTTTCCCCCCACGTCTTTAGGTGAAATTCCCGGGGCCCCTTTTCACGGCAAGTCCGTGTTGCCCACAAGGGCTCTCACCCCTCCAGCGTGGTATAAGGCACGTCTCCTAGACAGGACCTTAGTGCTTCCCTCATCATCCAAGGTGGTTACTCTAGCAGGAAACTATACAACACACAGCTCACCTGATCTCCAGGCTTACATAGGCCATCCAAAACTCCGGCCTGGACCCGGAGTGGGAGCAGTCATCCCACCCCTCTCTTTGACTGCTCCAGTGATGGCCAGACTTGCTGCTGTTGCAGCCAAACTAACTTTAAACGTGTCCTTTGCCTAATGCCGCTGACACAGAATTATCTGGCCTTCACTCCACCAAAGACAGGAATTTTGGTGGCACATACCTCCCATCTATAACAAGGCCTTGTGCCTTCCTACAATATATAATTATAAATTAATATATATCATATATATATATATATATATATATATATATATATATATTATATATATATATATATATTATTATATAATAGATAACATATAATATATATCACACTGCATACTATATACACATACACACAAACATATATACACACGCATACTCACATGCATACACAAATACACATATATACACACATGTATACACACATACATGCATACAATACATACACATATATACAAACACATATATATACACATACATACACACATACACATATGTGTATACACACATATATACATTCAGTACAGTTCATATTTATGAAGATTATGTTGTGATACCCTTAGTTTTTAGTATTGGTCTCTACAGTGAGGCTCCTCACTCACTTGAGACCTCGCTGGGCCCCGGGGGAGGATGATGATGCTGGTGTCTCCAGGGCTGTGTAGTTGCATGGTCCAGGACCCGGGAGCAGCACAGCAGGGGGCGTAGCTCCTCACTCACTATGTGCTGCTTCCTGACTGCCAGGCTCTCCTGCTTAACGCGGCTACAGCACATGAAGTCCTGACAGTCAGGAGCTTCAGTGAGTGACAGGCGCCCCCTTCTCCCTGCTAAGTGCCCAGGACCTCGTGCAGTCGCTCTTCCTCCCCCTCCCTGCAATGAAGAACGACTTTGAGCTATATGTGTGTCTAGAGGACGTACATACAGCTCGAGAGATCGTCGGCGCTGCAGGCACATAGCAGCTGCCTGCAACCTGACGGGCTGAGGTTCGGTGCACAGGCAGGATTGTCCGGGGCTCGTGCCCCGAATAAACTAGCCTAGCAATGCCCCTGTGCAGTGTCCCCTGAAAAAAGATTACGCAGTGTCACATCTATAGGGGGTGTATAGATAATGGCTGCACCCAGGTACTTATTGCCTGTAGTCCCTTTCCCAATAGTTTTACCCGAGAGTGGTGGTAGAACCATGAGAGAAAAGTTAAGTTCGAGTTTAGGAGCATTAAATCAGTGTAAAGTGCGCCTGAAAGTACGATCCTCTCAAAAATCTGGCGTCAGGTATACCTTGCATAGTAAACATAATGCGTCTAAAAAGTCACATTGTACAAATCATGGCACATGGCATATCATTGGTAGTGTATGTAATGCGCCTATGGAGGCGCATTGCGAACGGAGGCGCATAACATATAATTCCTAGATTATAGGCGATAGGCGCATTGCATAAACTAGTAATGATATGTTTTGCGTTCCCGTGCGCAATGCGCCACCACGGGCGCATTACATACACTACCAATGATATGCTATGTGTTATGGAGGCGCACAGCATATAATTTTTTGGCACATTTCAATGTGTTGTGCTCGGCGTATAATGCGCCTAGTGTTGTACTGTTATGGATGGTAATTGCAGCTTCTCCTCACCTGTATAGGTATAAAAATTTATATTTTCTCCCATTGACTTTAATGACTTTAATGAGGTTCAAAGTTTGAGTTTAAGTTCGACTAAAACTTTGAACCGAACTTCTCAAAGTTCAAGGTTTGACTCAAACTTTTTAGGGTTCGATCATCTCTGTTACCGGATATAGAGGGCATGTGGTAAAGATTATGCATTGGGACCCAGGATTTTTAAGTTAGCTCTTTCAGACTATGAATAAATATGTACATTCATTATAAATGTATTCATGGTCCATAGAGGTATTCTTGTTAATTGATTATCTTTAAACATGTAGGCAAAAGTAAATAAAAACTATTAGCAAGTACATTGCTTTTCATATTTTGCTTCTTTTCAGAGTTACCAGCAGATCTTATCTCCTAATTTTGCAGATCAGTTTCTTTAGTTACCCGCCACTTCTCTCTGCTGTTACAGGCTAAAGCAGTGGTCAGGATGATTACTCAGTCACTGCTCTATTCTTTGAAAGACCGAAACTCATTTACATTACTTACTTGCAGGTTTTAATCCATTAGAGCTCTGTAGCCTTGTGGACTACAGTTTACAAACTTCCAGCAGTTATGTCCCTTTAACAGGATAAGCTAGGAATAACAGAACTGATAAGCCAATCACTGCTATAGAACCATGCACAGCCTAACTAGGAAGTGTGAATCTGAATCTGGCTGTGGCTTTGTAAAACATAATGATGAGACAACCATTTGATGTAAATATATAGCCGTGTCCTTGTAGTCTGGGCCAGGAGTGTAGCTACAGGGGTGCAGCGGTAGCAGTCGCTACCGGGCCCAGCAGCCTGAGGGGGCCCAAATGCCCTCCTACCACATAAGAAGATACCAGCATTGTAAATGGTGCATGGTAACTGGGGGGCCCCATTTCACTTTTCGCACCAGGGCCCAAGAGCTTGAAGTTACGCCTCTGGTCTGGGCTATGTTCACCATAGCTTCTACAGCATTTGTTACCTAGCTTTCCAAACCTCATAGGACATATCTACTTAAGGGAATGTGTCACTGAATAAATAGAAGCTATGTAATTCAGGAGCTTGAGAAAGCTATATGAGTGACTTTGCAGGATCTACAGTGGTAGCAGAAATGTGTTAATATTAACATGAGTTTAGGGCAAAAGGCAATGTACTTGAATTTCTAAATGATCCCAAAACATCTTCCACTCTATTGAATTAAATAGCCAGGCTTTTGAGAAAGAGTCATTCAAAGTATCTTGTCACAGGAATTGAAGAGTCAGCTTTTCTCCTCGCTTGGGTTAATTTTGGCTGCAGCTTTCATACCTATAAACTGAATCCTTGCATTCACATCCGTGAGCCTGAACTCAAATTATTATCTCCAAACCACTCGAGTCTGGGCCTGTTCAGAGCCCAGACTTTAAGAGGCACCTCTGCGGGAGTTAATGGAAGCCATCTTAAAAAATTGGTCAAAAGCCTACATATTTCATTGACTAATAGTAATTTTAGAAGAACATAAAGATGAATCATTGCAATGAACTTTGAGAGGTTTGTTCAAGCTCGAGCACACTGCAAGGCTTTCTATAAACCGTCCTGATGAAACAGCCATTATTAGACTTGTTTAGACTATAAGAAGCTGAAGTGCATTGATTTGAAGGCCCTTGTAACACAAAGAGGGCAGGAGAAAGAAATATGAGCTGGATGTTAGGGACTATTATGTGAAGAGTACACCCTGCAGGTCAGGACAGCCCTTGATTTAGTGGTTATGTTCACATTCCTGTAAGGGGGAAGAAAATAAACCATTAACGGGGATGGATGACATAGACATGAACCACTTTGCCCTCTTTAGACCTACTGGGTACTGTACAAAATATCATTATTTCTAAATGATGTCAGATGATATAACCTTCTGACTGGCAAACATCCAGAACATAATTGTTGCATAAAACAATAGGACCCATCATTAGAAAACACCTTTATGGAACAAGGCTATTTTTCAGCTGTCCACAAAGCAGGAGCAGGTTCCTGATCACAGGCAATGGTTAACGAAAGATCCATGCTGGAGTTATGATGGACAGTCAGCCAATCAATCATTCAGCTAAATGTTAAACTCTATCAGTAGAGAAAAACAGGATCCAATTCACTGACATCTTCTCAAGGGATTCACCATTCGACCGCATTGTCTATTTGTGATGGAAGGAGAAGGTTGTGTCCTTAAAGGGGCTTAGCTTTCAACATGTCGGGAAAGATAAATGAAAATTTTACTTGTTACATTGCTCTCTTGATATTGCCCTGCTCAGAAGGTGAGATACATTTTATCTCCTCTAAGTGCACACAAGTATCGCAAGGATACTGTCAATCTCTCCCTTTCCGATTAGACAGAGAGCAGGAAGTAATGGAGCAGAGTTTTTGTCTCTAACAAGATCAGCTTGTTTACCTTTGACTTTTAGCTTTGTTTTTCTACAGATTAAATCTCCTGCACTTATGTCACTGTAAGGCTCAGCTATTCATAAAGGAGATAGAACTACTCACAGCCTGTCAAGGCCATGTGAGTCTGAAGCTGCCTGTGGCTCTGTCAAACAGCATGGAGAGAAAACCAATTTAAGCCAATTTGTTGAATCTGGGTCTGTTCAACTCCTAGAATTAGCAATAATTAATGCACTAAGCAGTCATCCAGCCCTCAATCGGAGGACACTAAAGAGCAGATCTTCACCTTACAGGGGTCGTACAATGAGAAGCAAAACGGCTGCAGGGATATGAAGTTATTGAGGTCCATAGATCTCCCTTAACCAATCACACAGTAAATCTCTGTGAAAAGCTTTGCATTACTTTATACACCTCTGAAAGCTTTGTCACCATTCCAAGTTTTCCTCCAGGAAGGACACATTAACAAGCCACTTTGGATCAGAGCTGACTAGAGCTTGATGATGAGCCCTGTGCAACTGTATACTCTTCTAAGACCCTGCTTTGTATATGACATCAGGACTGACATTGCCTCCTTTGCTTCATGAATCTGCTACTGGGCAAAGTGTTAGTGTAAGCCTAGAAGTCTTCTATGCCTTCCCCTATGGCAACGTGGGTGAAGTATAGTCTGCAACTGTTCAGACACATGCAACTAATTGTCAGCACAGTCTTAGTGAATGAAGTGGATGGGCTTATGCATGGGCATAACTGTAGCCCTAACAGCCATTAGCAGCTTCTATGGAGTCCAGGGAATGAGGGGGCCACTCAGTTGCAAGAACATAGAACCTTTTTGTTAGAAAAATGTCCTTCTACTCACTGCCAGTACTATATCGGTTCTCATACATTTGATGTTGTTATTCATACATAAAATGATTGGTACTTTTGCTGTTCAGTTTTCTGTTATTAGGCAGTAGGGCCCATCTTTTCTTGTTACAGGGCCTTATGAATGCTAGTGATACCCCTGGGCTAATGTAGTGATGTTACCATTGACTCCTGCCCACTTCACTGTAAAGTGGTGAACCAGAAGAGAAGCTTCAAGACTTAGACAAAGCATATATTTATGTCAGTCAATATAAACTCTCAAAAGAGGATGACAAATGTATATGCTTTATATGGTTTATTTAGCACCAACAAATTTCACAGTGCTGTACACATAATTTTTTCATCCATTGGCCGCACAAACTAATTTCTTTATTGCTTACATGCACACACATACACCCTGGAGCCATTGTCAAACAAAGCCTTTAAGATACCGACATTGTAAAGTGTGGTTAGAAAAGCGGATGTTACCTCTGGTCAATTTTACACCTTAGAGATGTAAGGCACTGTGCTTATAGAAGACTAAATTTTAAGGTTTCTTCTCCCTTTTATCTTCCTTTTTAGGTCTTGTTCCTAGGACAAGGGTTTTCAGTCAGTTTTCGTATTTGAAACCGACTGTCAACACTTTAACATTCATTTAAATAGAAAATCCATGCAGCAGTCAACACTGCACGGATTTTCCACCGAACAGTATTTGACACTGCCAATGTTCCTAAAAACTTAGAAAATCCGACCGGTATTTTGTCTTTGCCATGTGAATGCACCCTTAGTTATGTGAGAGGGGGAACTTAAAGCCCCCAGCTGTTAACTCTATGAACCATCCTTTACTATGCTGCTACCTACACCCAAGAAACTGGATGAAGCAGTCAGTTAATCCAAACATTTCCTTTTTTGGATCAAGAAGTTTGTTTCCTTATCCAATCTATAGAATTGCAGTAAGAGCCCATCTACACAGCATGGTGTTACAGTTAGATTTTGAATATGGTAAATATTGGACTGTATACCGTATCGATTGACCTTAATAGAAAACCCGAGCTGAAGTCTACATGTCTTGGATTTTTTTAGGCCATGTATATTCTTCCACCAGATATATGGTGGAAACTGTACTATTCCAATGTTTAGAATCCGAAAACCGCTGCAAAAAAATGGCCTAAGAAACGAAAACTGCATGTAAAATACTGGGCAGATTCTGATTTACAATCTGACCAGCACCTTGTCCTTGCCGTGTGGGCGCAGCCTAATACATATGACCTAATAGCAGTACACACTGTTGCGTAATTACTTAGTATGGTTAAAAAAACACATATTCAGTATCTATAAAGAAACGGGGATGGGAACATATTTTCATACCTTCATCCATTTCATAAAATGAGAACACCCATAATAGTATATTTTTGTTTAATAGCCCTGTCACCATTTGTCTAAGTCCATAGTGTTCAAGGTTATAAAGACGTAACTCTCTAACACATAAAGTGATACGTGAGGCTGCCAAGAGTTAAAGTAAACTGAGCACAACTGATTACCAAATACCTTTCCCGGATATCTTGTTTTTCTGATACAGTAGTTCTTTAGCATGCTAGATTTCACCGCTGAGTGATGAAATTCAACTCCATACAAGTGCTAAAAGCATCCTACATTTAAGGATCTTGCAAAGAAAATTTGTTAGCTAAAAGCTCACGGTTTGACATAAGTAGGAGAAGTGAAATGTAACATTGATTTCCCAAGTGTCTGAAAGGTATATCAAATAACAGTAAAATAAAATTGTCAAACCAGAAAATACGTTTCATCAGAATATTTTTGTGTCCTATAAATAAAATGTTCATATCAATTCTAGATATACTATGACATCGTCAACACGGAAAGTATCTGTTTACCAATTAGTATTGACTTTATCCCACTAGCGGATGGTATATCAGCCGTTAATGCGTTCTCCCTTCTCTCCTTTAAGAAGTAAACCTGATCATTTTTCTAGTGAAATACTACAGTATATTTTATCCATTGCTAATGATATCGTGGGATGTAATAGGGATATAGGTTTGTTACAAAAACTCCATATGTTAGGAGGATCCCTATGTGAGGAGAATAAAATAAACTCTGTGCGGTTTCTGGTGTAGAGTTACTTCGACAGATAGATAGAAATACAGTATATAAATACACAGTTGAGTCACAATATTATGACCACTTCCTACCTGATGTCAGCAGCATGCAGCTCATAAAGGAAGTTATGTGGTGTGAGCTGGCTTGGTGAGTATATAAGATGTGTACTGGCTGTCTGCACTCGTATCCCTCACTGTCATGAGTAAAAAGGAGCGATTTAGTTGCAAAAATGGATGATTATTGGCTTTCAGGCCAAAGTTGGTAGTATTTCTGAAACAGCGTATTTTATGAACTGTTTACATGCTGTGTGGTGAATGTACATATGCCAACATTGAGAATAAGCATCATGGGAACTGTGGAGCCAATACATGGCCCTCTAATTTACCAGACTTAAACAAAACTTTAGCACCTGTGGGACCACCCGGATCCTCACTTTTGGTCTACAGATCCTCCCCCATGCTCCCTCCAGCAGCTGTGGGATTCACCACAGTCAGCATGGCTCCAGATACTTTATTTAGTCACTCCCAACCCAACTAGCTGCTGACCATGCTGCACATAGTGTTGTGTTGGACACCTAGAAAGTGCTGGGCAGCCCGCCCAATCAAATAGTACGGGCGTCACTAATTGGTTGTAAGCCAGCAGGGTGCACCACATGTATCTGCATTAATGGCACCCTTTTGTATCGCCTTATCTATATGCAATTGTAAAGCCAGCAACCACCTCCCTCAGATATTGAAGGTGTGTGAGTGGTTGTTTTATCAGTATTTTTGCATTTGTGCATTCTCCCCATGTATTGTACTGTGGCTTTCTTGCATGCTGTTGTGAACAGGTATCAATTTATGTGCAGTTTTTTATCATCTAATTGTTCCCCTAAGGGGCCGTTCACACAGCTTATTTCGGGCACGGATTCCAGCCTTATTGCGCGCCGTACTGCGTTGCAAAACGGCTGGAATCCGTGCCAGCCATTACGGTAATCCACAATTCTCATAGAGAACTGTGGATTCCGTCTCTCCTCCCCACTCGGCGAATACGACATGCACATTAAATTGACATGCACATTATCCCGGTGGGATACGCGCCGTGGATAATGCATGTCTATAGGGCCGGCGAGCAGCGCCCCCACCCTGCCCCTTACTCAAGCCAGAATTGCGGGTGAAATCTGTCCCGCAATTACGGCTTGAATAAGCAGTGTGAACCCCGCCTAATGGTGGAGTGTTTGAGCTACTGCTCAGCAATTACCTGCACCTATTTGTCTTTCCCAAGTAGCATTGGGGCCTGTGTTGCCTCCTACTGGGTTCAGTCTTTAGTTCAGCCACTGAGCTGTAAGTAAGGCCTTGTTGTGTTCATGCTGCACACAGTATTTATGTCCATATTCAGTGGCCATAATAAAAGTTAGGCTATGTGTCATCACTTACCAAGGATCGTCCAAAAAAGAAAAAAAGAATAGCAGATAAGTCTTATTGATATCTATATACACACATATATAGATATGACAGTTAGTTTAACCCCTAACAAAGTTTTCTGATGATAAGGGGGTCAAAGACCCACACATTAAACATTGATGGTCTATCCTAAGGATAGGTAGTTTATTTTATACAGCAATGTTATATTCCACAGCACTGTACAGAGATTGTTGTCATTCACATCAGTCACTGTCCCATTGGGGCTTATGCAAAATCCAAGTTATCCTATCTGTATGTTCTTAGAGTGTGGGGGAAACTGGAGAATCCAGAGGAAACAGAAACACAGGGGAACATACAAACTCCATGTGGATGATCATTTGCAGGATTTCAATCTTTGACTTCAATGCTGCAAGGCAACGGTACTAACCACTGATTTACCATGATCAATGCTTTATACCTGGAAAACCATTCCATCTATCCCAAAGTGAAGTGTCCAGGTAAATGTACAGGTATAACTGTTATATACCAGGTTTATACTAGATGTAAGCTATTTAGGCTGCACAAACTTTGAAATTGTAGACGCTATTCAGTAAATCACATTTCATTTAATGGCTGCTTAATAGTTGAGGTAATAGCAGCAATAAAAGCTATAGTATATTACCGAATGGAGCTAACACTAATTAATCATTAGTTAGCTTGTAGGGTCTATACCTACAGTAGATAGACTTTTGGTGTCCTTGCAAGTGACTGCAGATTTCGGATTTAATAGCTATGTCTTCACAATTAACAATATGTAATGTAGAACTAAATGATTTACACCGCTCCTAGACGTCTGTATTCACTGTGCAGTTTATAAGCAAGAGACTATTTCTGCTCAATATGATCCTAATTGTGTTGTTATTCCAATATCCCCAGTGGGATGTTTAATACACCAATCAAATCCTTCTTCAGAGAATTAGGACAAATACATTTGCTCCATTATATAACCCCAGTTAATGATGTGGTGGCTTTAGCCTGGGACTGAATCGCATACTTATAAAAATATAATTGTTGAGTAATTTACAGTTTACCTTGCTACTCAGGACCACTGTAGAATCTGAACACATGGATTGAGGAGGGTCATACTGAAAGTGAACCTGTCAGGTGGTTAATGCTGCGTTATCTAAGAGCAGAATGTGACAGAGGGAGAGAACGAACTGAGTGATATACAGGTTTATATGATTTGGAGCAGGATTTCTCAGGAAACAGCAGAGAAAATTTTGACTGGTTAACCCTTAACGCCGAGACCTTTTTTTTTTTTCACGTTCGTTTTTCTCTCTGTGCCTTCCTAGAGCCACAAATGTTTTATTTTTTCATCTACATAGACATATGAGGGCTTTTATTCTGCGGGACAAGATGTACTTTCTAATGATGTTATTCTTAATACCATAAAATATACTGGGAAACTGCAAACAAAATTCTAAGTGGGGCAAAATGTGAAAAAAACTTACTTACGCCATGTTTGTGGAAGTTTTGTTTTTACGGCTTTCAATCATTGGTAATAATGATGTGGTATCTGTATTCAACAGGTTGATATGCATCCGCCAACACCAAACATGTATGGTTTCCGTTATGTTTTGGTACCGTAAAAATATTCCAAACATTTTCAATTTTTTTCTGGGACCAATAACTTTTTTGTACTAACACCTATGTGAGTGAGGGTGCATTTTTGGGGGGCTGAAGTGTACTTTTTATTGCTAACAGTTTGGAATGCATGCAACTTTTTAAATTACATTTATTCCAATTTTTATCGGACGTGAAAAGACCAAAAAATGCAATTTTGGCATTTGAATTTTTTTTCTACGGTGTTCAGCGTATGGATAATTGATGTTATATTTTAATAGATCAGAATTTTTGGGATGCAGCGATACCAATTATATGTAACTTTTTTATTTTATTTTCTTTATTTGTAAAATGGCAAAAATGGGGTGATTTAAACTTTTTTTTAATTCTTTTACACTTTAAAACATTTTTTTTAGTTCAATTTTGAGTCCCCCTAGGGTGTTTCACCACTATGGGGCACGATCATTTATACAGTCTAATGAATTGTAGTACAATGCATTAAGGTGTACAAAGATGGCGGCTTTACTACTTTCTGTCTGGGGCCAGAAGTAGCAAAAACTAAAACATGGCAGCGATGGAAGCCTTCAAACTGCATTTACCTTCGCCATCTTGTTATAACGATGATCCCAAGACATGCTGCGGGTTTCTTAATCACTGCCTCTGTAAGCTGTGTACCGAGGTGGGCTTCCCAGAAAACAGCGAGGTCACAGACAAGTGAGAAACGACTCCAACACCAGTTCAGACCAATTAATATTTTAACTGGAATCTGAATAAAATGGGAAATTATTCTGATAACTCAAGAACACGTTCACATAGACAAAAACCGGGACCCTTGTGCTATGCAGTGTGCCTCCATACTATATCCGCTGAACTCACCGATATTTTACCTTTCAATGGACTCAGAAAATCTGACCTCTATTTACCTCATTAAAACCCTATGTAACTATAACGATAGTGGAGACATGTATTTCAAGGACGCGCTCAACGTGCAGCACAAGGGTCTACAAACCCTCTGAAAGTATCAGCTATTGCCAGAGTACCATTTACCAATTAAAGATCTCCCGAACATGAACAAAGAAAAAAATTACCAACACCGGTGTAGAACTTGATCCACAGTCTCACGTGGACGTTATTTCTGGAAATGTCCATTTAAGGCCTGACTCTAGATAAGACCTTAGCTAATCTGTCTACAGACCTAACCAATGTCTCTATCCAGCATGCACACTCACCGGGCCTGGGATTTTCCTTGGCCAATTTCTGATGACAGGTTCCAGGCAGGGTTTCCTTCTGTCAACATCTGATGTCACAAATGACGTTCACTCCGCTTTAACACTTGTCTTCTAATCATGATGAGACATCAGAAAACTCCCTCTGATTTCCACAGGTTTCAGTCCGCGGTGTACAGACAAACAGCTGTACTTCTGATAAGTAGGAAAGTTCCTGAGAGAGAGTAACGGTGTGTTTCTCTTGCAGCTTTGTTGATCTTCTCTCTCTGACACTCTGATTCACTCCCTCTCAGATGGACAGACAGAATCAGCTAACAGACTGGCAGTTTTTCTTTACCTGTGTCTGTAACTATGGTTACAGCCCCTCTCCTGTCAGCTTCTCTGATTGGACAGCAGTACAGATCTTTAAAGAACTGGCTATGGAGTGTGTTAACCCTATAACTGCTGCATAATTACCTGTTTAAGTAAACACTTGACTCTTTAAAGCATTTCAAAACTTCAGAACAGCAGAATGCAATGTCACAGACCAGGATCATTAATCACGCACCAGTTGACGGCTCCCAGTAAGAAAGACAGTAGGGCCAGTTTACTAGCCACACACCATCCATTTTGAGGTATTGGCATTCCAGTCTCCATCTGATCGAGTCAAAGTTTCTTTCATCATCAACTTGCTCTCAGGTAAAGCCCTAGCCTGAGCTGTACTCTTCTGGGAATGAGAGGACCCCTGACGGCAGATCTTCAGGGATTCTTCTGCAATTTCCATAAAGTCTTTGAACAGCCTGGGTGCAATACCTCTGCTGACTCTTCTTTGCTCTGTTTCAGACAAGGAGACTCTATGTTGGGCCAATATGCCATTCAGTTCCACACATTGGCCTGAAATAATGAGGCCGTTGTGAAAATCTATTGCCACGGCCTTGCCAGGCGAGTAAAGGACGAGCTGGCTGGTCATGACCTACCAACCACCCTGGATGACCTCATAACTCTAGCCATATGGCTTGAAATCAGTTTTCCAGGTAGAGAGTTAGAGCTTCACCAGCAGAGTACACCATGCCTTGCACCTGTCTTTCCAAGTCTCCCTCACCCGGGACACCCATCTAGTTTAAAGCTCCACTGACTACTGTGGACTGCATGCAAGTAGTTAGAGATGCAGTCTACTTTAGAATTCTGGCTTAGGCAATGACAAGAGCAGCATCCCGACATAGGAAGCCTGATGACAATACGTCCCCCCAAACCAGACTCAAGCTCCTGGAGCAATCTGCTTGGTGGGGGAATGTGGAGTGGTGAGTATCATACAGGGGGTCTATATCTACCTACAAGGGTCTATACCTACCTACAAGGGGCATATATCTACCTATAAGGGGCCTATACCTACCTACTGGGACCTATGTCTACCTACTGGGGTCAATTTCTACCTACAGGGGGACAATATCTATCTATAGGGGGATTATCTACCAATCTATCAGTTAGGGATTTATATACCTAGCTACTGGAGGGCCTCTATACCTACCTACCGACTGGAGAGCCTCTATACCTACCTATATACAGGGGGCTATAAAACAACCTCCGTACAAGTGGCCAATATATATATATATATATACCTACGGGGTGAGGCTCTATATCTACTTTCTGACTGTCTCTATGCAATGACAGCAAAAGGGTAACAATGTTTTGAACTTTTGACTTTCAGGCTCCATATCTCACCATCCCCTACAGCTTTAAATGAGACTACCATCATTTTATAGACAATTATCTTATCTCATACATAAATTTGACATGCAATTATTTATTGAATGCTTGTCGTGTAACTGGATTGATACTGTTTTTCTCCTGGTGGTGGAACAATCTTTTTTTTCTAGAAGAAAAAAGGAAAAGTTGATCCACCATGGTACAAAGCAATACTCCATAATTTATGTAGAAGCATAAAAACCAGATAGCAAGAACATATCCACTTTTGATTGTCTATAAAATGATGGTGGTCTCACATTCAAAGCTGTAGTGGATGGTGAGATATGGAACCTGAAAGTCAAAAGTTCAAAACATTGCTACCTTTTTGTTCATCAGTGTACTTAATTACAGGGGTCTACCTACCTGCAGTAGACTTTTACACCTACCCACCTACAGTGGTTCTTTAGACCTACCTATTAGGGTATGTTCACACGGTGAAATTTCAGCTCACATTTCGCGTCATATTTGCGCTCTAATACGAGCGAGATGCGTACCAAAAATTTAGGGGAAACCATTTTTCCATAGAAACATGGATTACACCCCCTCCCGGGTGTACAAACAACGTTTGCGCAGGGGGGAGATAAGTGACATGTCACTTAATAACAGTCTATGACAGTAATGACAGTCTATCAGCATGACTCCCAAACACCTGGCGTAATTGCGGGGCGTACTGTACGTACTGCAATTACGCCATGTGAACATAGGGTTAAGGGCAATATTTTTTCAATCCCAAACCCTCAATCGGGGTCTATATACCTAACTACTCACTTAATGATGGGTATATTTACCCTCCTGCCTAATGGAGGGACTGATATACCTTTTCCTATAGGGGGCTTCTCTTCCTACTACTAATTAAAAGGGGGGTTTTA